>JAJIBD010005021.1:0-20000 GCA_021461705.1 Cryptotis parvus
ACCTGCCTGCTGGACAGCCTGTTGGGAGAATCCCACTGGACCTGCCCGCTGGACAGCCTGCTGGGAGAATCCCACTGGACCTGCCTGCTGGACAGCCTGCTGGGAGAATTCAGTGGACCTGCCTGTTGGGGAGAATCCCACTGGACCTGCCCGCTGGACAGCCTGCTAGGAGAATCCCACTGGACCTGCCCGCTGGACAGCCTGCTGGGAATCCCGGTGGACCTGCCTGCTGGACAGCCTGCTGGGAGAATTCGGTGGACCTTCCACAGCCTGCTGGGAGAATCCCACTGGACCTGCCTGCTGGACAGGCTCTTGGGAGAATCCTACTGGACCTGCCTGCTGGAACTTTTCCCCTTGTCATGGGTTCAAAAAAGAGCAAGTAGAAAAAGGGCCTTTGGTCAGTAGCTCAGTAACAAAGTCAAGAAACTTGACCGAGGAAGGTCAGTTTATCAGCTCACCACTTTGGACGGCAGCTTGATAAAGCTTTAGAATCTCTCCCCACCTTCTAGTTTTGCTGACAGCGGAAAGTTGCATCCAAATTACGTCTCCCCATGGAGGGAATCTGGGGACATCAGTGGTGGGAAATGGGCACTGGTGGAGGGACGGGTGCTGGAACCCTGTGTGCCTGAAACCCAATCATGAACAGCTCTGTAATTGCATAGCTCACGGCGGTATAATAAAATAAATTATTAATTAACTAAATTATCCACATTCTAAACTCAGGAGCAGCTGATAGCCGGATCGACTCTGAGAGGTCTGGCCAAGATTAGAAGGAATCGCTCACAATCTCAGTGGGCGACACTCTCTACGGCGGTACGTGGCATCACTCCATGAGATTTCCGCCACACAGAGATCTCTCCGGGATCATTCAGGATCCTAGGGAGCCACTGGCTACACACGTTTCTACCAGGTTCATATTCAGGCAGTAGGTGATTGTGTGTGTGTGTGTGTGTGTGTGTGTGTGTGTGTGTGTGTGTGTGTGTGTGTGTGTGACTCTGAGTTTCCATGACTTCTCCACTCTCTACCTTTCTTTTTTCCAGGAGCTAAATTTGTCCTTGCAAGAGGCTGGTTCCTCGTCTTCTTGTCACTGGTGATATTTGAGATATAATTAACTCAGCGCTGAGTGGAACATCTGTTGTCCTTGTTCCTGTTCATTGTGGAAGGAGGCAACTTTCATGGACACAATGAGGACGATGGCACTTTATGAGAGCCCATTACAGTTATGACGCATCTACCTGACTCCTAGCTTCCGTATCCCAGACCTGGCAAACTCAAAGAAGAAGAGATTGGAACACAGAGTCTATACTCCAAAGGATGAGAAGGGGAAAACACACGTTGGCTTGGCAACCACCCCTCTCTGGTTGTCTGAATTCTAACAGAGTGACTGATTCATGAAATACTTTGCTTTCATGGATGCTTGGTTTCCTTGTCAAAGGGCTGATGCTTCATTATTGGAGAGATTGAAAAAGGAAAAGAGAGATTGTACCATTGACTGGCTACTCGGAATGTGAGGGGGTCAGCCCAAGTAGGAGCAGAATTCTGTGAATTACTGAGAAACATATTTTTTTTTTGTTTTGGTTTCTGTTTTCATTTGGCGTCATTTTTGGAGTAAGAAGAAAAATATCTGAGGCCAGAGCAATAGCACAGTGGGGAGGGTATTTGCCTTGCACGAGACCATTTTGGTTTCCATCCCTAGCATCCTATGCATAGGGTCCCCGAGCACCCCAGGAGTAATTCCTGAGTGCAGAGCCAGGAGCAACCCCTGAGCATCCCAAGTGGTACCCAAAAAGGCATCAGGTTGCATCCGACCAATGAGACTGCGGATGATGTGTCTGTATGCAAATGACTGGATGTTGGGGACCAAGGTTCCATCCTCAGCATCTCATAGCATCCCTGAGCACCAGCAGGAGAATTCCCTAAGTGCAGAGCCAGGAGGGACCCCTGAGCATCGCCGGGTGTGACCAAAACAAAAAACAAAAAAAAAAAAAAAAGAAAAAAGAAAGAATGTCTCTCTGTCCCTCAATCCTGTTAAGATGATATTCGAGAGGCATAATCAACAGAGAATGTCTTCAGCTTTAAATCACAACCCCTGTTCAGTAGTGGGAGAAAAAAAATGAGCATAGTATGGCTCGGTGAGCACTAAAAAATTGGAAAAATTCATATATATATATATGTGTGTGTGTGTGTGTGTGTGTGTGTGTGTGTGCATTACACACATAAATCAAATTATTTGATTCTAATTCTATTTGTTAGAGATCTCTGTTTTTGTATCTATATCAGTACGTGGATATTGGTGTAATATATATGTAGGCACCTGTCAAATACATCTTGTTCTATTCGCCGGATTGGCTCACATCTCCCTTGCTTGCTTTGCCTGTCTGGAAAGCCCCAACAAATATTTAATGAGCTGTAAAGTCCAGGCTTTGCATAGCAGAGCTCTCGCGGAAGTCACAGCAGTCGATGGCTCTCTGCTTTAGAGCACTTAAGGCTTGGCCTTTCCTAGCTAGAAAGATGAATTTCCATCCTGCAAAAGCAAAGCCAAGAGGGAGCCTGCCCTTAGGCAAAGGCAAATATTTAGGCAGCCTAAGTACCCGTCCACCAGCTGCTTCACGAGAGACTGTGTTCCCTCTTGTCCACCCCAGATTCCACATTCTACCTGTAATTATTTGCTTTTCCAGCTGCTGTCTCTTGACCACTGCAGCGATGAAACTGCAAAGGGCAGATGGCCTGAGCACCAGTGGCCAGCTCTGGGCTTCAGAAGGTGGTGATTACGCATGGCCCTGCCGGCCAGCTCTCTGCATCGCGGAGATCTGATCCTGACCTCATGTCGGACACAGATTCTTTTTTTTTAAAGCATTTTATTATACCACCGTGAGATATACAATTACAAAGATGTTCATATTTGGGTTTCGGTCATACAGTGATCCAGCACCCATCCCGCCATCAGTGCCCGTCTCCCACCACCAATGTCCCTGGTTCCCTCCCCCCCCCCCCAGCCCACCTCCATGGCAGGTTCTTTATTTCTTTCCCCTTTCTCTCTCTTTCTCTTTTCCTTCCCTTCCAGACTATGGATTACAGAACATGCATTAAAGGGTTGTCATGTGTATCTTTTTGCCTGTATTTAATGCTCAGTTCTAGGTTGACATTAGTACCCCTCGACAATTGTTAGCACACTGTTCCATTTTCTGTCTTACCTAGCCTCTGACTCCCCACACGTTTGTGATAATTTCCACCTTTGACAAAAACCTCCTGATACATGTTTCACTTGACCTTGGATATTGGTATCATAATATGTACATATATATTTGTGTCATGCAAATAAATGCAGTCATTCTATATCTGTCTTTCCTTCTGGCTAATTTCACTCAACATTATCTTCTCTTCCAGCCTGGATCATCGACACCCACCCTGCAGCAGTTTTTTTTTCAATCCGACCCAGGTATGCTGATCCAGAGACTCTCAGACATGGGGGCAGAGCTGCTACTGGCTCTCCCTGTCCCCAGCCGCTCATGAGGTGCCCGGGAGGCATGGTGGGTTCTAGCCCTGGCCTGCCACCCCAGCAGAGACTCACAATAAGCCAGACGACCCCCTACTCCATGGGGGCCACCATTTTCCACATCCAGACTTCCCTCTGGTCACAACTCCACCCAGCAGACCAGACTATCACAGCCCGGCTCGTGTGGCCAATAGCAGCCGCGCGGTTCATCAATAATTGCTTTATTTAGAGGTGACTACAACAGTATGCCACCTGCACGGCAAGCCTGGCAAGGTGCTCGTGTAGTATTTGATACGCCAAATACCAGTAACATTTATATTAGGTCATTCCCGTGACCTAATATAATGGTTTGAGGCTCTTTATGTTCCTGGAGCAAGCGGATGCCTTTGGGTTCTACTAGCTTGAGACAGGACATATGGAGATATTACTGGTGCCCGCTCTAGCAAATAGATTATTAACGGGAAGATAGTGATAGTGATGATCTTCTCCATGTCCATCCATTTATAGGCAAATTTCATAACTTCATTTTTCCTAACAGCTGCATAGTATTCCATTGTGTAATGTACCAAAGCTTCTTTATCCAGTCATCGATTCTCGGGCACTCTGGTTGTTTCCAGATTCTGGCTATTGGGACACAGATTCTTAGGTGGGGAAGTCGGGATCCTGTGTAAGACAGATGCTGATCCCTGTGTGTTTGGGAAGGTCAACGGCAAAGCTGCCTGATGCAGAAAATAGTGATATTTTGCAATAGGGAAACAGCCCCTGAAAAATAACTATGAGGGGGCTGGAGCTATAGCACAGTGAGGAAGGCGTTTGCCTTGCATGTAGCCAACCTGGGTTTCATCCCGGCATCCCATAGGGTCCCCTGAACACCGCCAGGAGTAATTCCTGAGTGCAGAGCCAGGAGCAACCCCTGAGCATTGCCGGGTGTGATGCAAAAGGCAAAACAAATAAACAAAAATAATTGCCATGATTCCAGAAGGGGCCAGATAGAGGAACTGGGCTGTGTGTGACCAGTAGTGTACCCAGCAAGGGTTGCATGAGCTACCTGCTCGCCCCACGTTGAAAGAAGTGGGCCAACATCTCATGACAAATAACACACATGCTCCTTCTCCTGGTGCTGAAAGATCGTTTGTCTGAGTCGAATCTTTCGAATAAAAGCTAGAAAGATTTTGTTTTAGAAAAAGCTCCTTTTTTCCCTTTTGGAAACCAGCCCACGTGGAAGAGGGAATAGAAAAATAAAGAAGGACAGATGAAGATGGTTAAATATAAATGCCTGCTGGATTTGTTCAAAGGCAGGCTTTTGCACGCAGCCGTTTGCAAGACGTGTCTATAGTTCAAGGCTCAAAAAATCCAAGCACCAGCTCTTGTCTTTCTGTGCATCAAAGCCTGGAGGGCTCAGTGCCCAAGATGGACCCTTGGGTCTCTGCTTCCAAAAGCCAGAGCAAGGGGATGCTTCCATGCTTGACTTTCCACGTCCAGTACAAATCAGGTCATCCCAAAGAGGACGTCTCTGTCCCCTTGCTTCAGAAGAGAGTTGCTCTAATATCACCCTGGCCCAGAATTGCTCTGCAGGGTTCAAGGAGAAGAAGAAAAAGCAATGTCAGAGGTGATGCTAGCAGCAGAGAGTAAGGCTTTAATAGGACGGCATGTATTGTTTCTTGCATGCTCTTTCCCCCTGCAGCGTAGACAGTGTTGAACTACACAGAGACTAAAGGGGAAAGTGGAGAATCAAGTATATTAGCTGCTTTTTGCTTTTTATGTTGAGCAAGAGCAGGGGTTAGAGAGATTTCGCTTTTCAGCTCAGCTTTGCCAGGTCTCCATGAGGTGCACGGAGCTCCTGCAAATTAAATTCTGCACCAACCCAAAGGCTCAAGCAAGACCATGTCGGGGCACAGAGTTAAGAACTGCAAGAACCTGAAGGTCCGCATCAAATCCCAGGCTCAGTTTAGGAGCAAGACGCGTGTTGGATTTGCTGCTATGCCTTCCCTGAAGCTCCACATGGCTTTGAAATTTTTTTCACCCTCATCAGGCTCACGAGGCGCCGGGAGGGATGGCGGGTTCTAGCCCTGACCCGCCACCCCCAGCAGAGCCTCACAACAAGCCAGACGACCCCCCACTCCATGAGGACCTCCATTTTCCACATCCGGACTTTCCCTCGTCAGAACTCCACCCAGCATACCAGCCTATCACAGCCCGGCTTCGCGGCGCAATTGGCCGGCGCCGTTCATCAATAAATGCTGGATTTTGAGATGACTACAAGAGTATCCCACCCGCACGGCAGAGCCTGGCAAGCTACCGCTGTCGTATTTGATATGCCAAATACCAGTAACAATTATAGACCTCATTCCCATGACCTGATGGAATGGTTTGAGGCTGTTTATGTTCCTGGAGCAAGCAGGTGCCCTTGGGCTCTACTAGCATGAGACAGGACATATGGAGATGTTACTGGTGCCAGCTCGAGCAAATCGATGATCAATGGGAAGACAGTGACAGTGATATAGTGATACATCAGCTTTTGTTGCAAGACGATTGAGACTTTTCTTTCAGTTCTCAATATTCCCACCCCACACCCAGGACTTTTGATGGTACATTTCTTGTCTTCTGAGTCTTGGTTTTCTGAGCTTATTCTCTGCCTGGGGTTTCCTTTTGTATTTTTAGTCTCAAAGTCAGAGATACTCAGGGGTTGCTCCTGGCTCTGCATCAGGAATTACTCCTGTGGGTGCTCAGGGGACCCTATGGGATGCTGGGATGGAACCAGGTTGGTCACGTGCAAAGGCAAATGCCCTCCCTGCTCTGCTATCGCTCGGCCTCTGATTGGTCCTCTATAAACCCTTATTTGCATACCCAGTCCGATTGGCTCCCCACATCCCATCATTTGCATACAGACACATCATCCTCAGTCTCATTGGTTGGATGCAACCTGATGCCTTTTTGGGTACCACTTGGGATGCTCAGGGGTTGCTCCTGGCTCTGCACTCAGGAATTACTCCTGGGGGTGCTTGGGGACCCTATGGGGTGCTGAGCGCCTAATAATAATGATACAAGGAGTATTCCAGGCCACTCTTACCCACCCTGCACCTAAGTGGTTTCCAGAAGTTGCAGACTTCACACAGTCACACTATGGGCTCTGCAGAGCTGATATGCATTTGAATACATCCTGATTTCTAGCCTGTTAAATTACAAACCCACCCACTTTGACCAGGTGGTTAATCTATTCATGAATATTTTTGGGGAGTGCAGGAACGCCATGAAATTTTTCCATCTTTGCTAGGCATTTTACGTGTCAACCAGCAATGTGAAATATTTTCTATATCTCCATTTCATTATTAACATAAGCATGCATGCTGTCTCGAGAGATGTGGCTCTCTCTTACACACACACAGAAACACACACACACAATAGAATTCTTGCATCCCATGTTGCTGAACCTTAATTTAAATCTTCCTGATTATTATTGATCACTGTCTTCCCGTTCATCATCGATTTGCTCGAGCGGGCCCCAGTAACATCTCCATATGTTCTGTCTCATGCTAGTAGAGCCCAAGGGCATCTGCTTGCTCCAGGAACATAAAGAGCCTCAATCCATTCTGGAATGAGGTCTATAATTGTTACTGGTATTTGGCATATCAAATACAACATGGGTAGCTTGCCAGGCTCTGCCGTGCAGGTAGCATACTCTTGTAGTCATCTCTAAGTCCAGCATTTATTGATGAACCGCACAAGGCGGGCTGTGATAGGCTGGTCTGCTGGATGGAGTTCTGATGAGGAGGAAGTCCGGATGTGGAAAATGGAGGTCCTCATGGAGTGGGGGTCGTCTAGCTTGTTGCAAGGCTCTGCTGGGGTGGCCGGCCAGGGCTAGAACCTGCCATCCCTCCTGGGTGCCTCGTGGGCGGCTGGGCACAGGGAGAGCCAGTAGCAGCTCTGCCCCGTGTCTGTGAAATAAAATACCATTTTATTTCACTTATATGCATCATTAATGTAGAAAAAGGCAGGATTGAGTAGCAGAATAAAGAGGAGGAGAGTGAGAGAAAGTGGAGGGAAGGAAGAGAGAGAGAAATAGAGAGAATAGAGGAAAGAAAACAATATTAGAAGAGAGAGGGAAGGAGAGAGAAATGAGTGAGGACAGAGAGAGAGGCCAACACTGGATTTTGAATTTATCTTGTGCGAGAATGACAAGTTGTAGAAAAATGTGGGCCACCATTGTGTAGAACAAACATTGTGTTGTGCCTGGCGCCTTTATCAGGCTTTTAAGAAGCCTTAAAGACCAGACAACATTCAAAAACATGACTTTGAAGTTTGATGGGGTGCATTTGTCAAACTAGAGTATTTATCTCCTAACAAGAGATACCGGAATTCCCTGAGGAATGACATGAAAATAAAGACTTTGCTCTTGAAAGAAACAAACTGAGATAAATTGTCACCAAGATCTGTCTTTTAGAAGCAAAGCTCTCAGCAGACTTCAGAAGGAAATATGGAAAAAAAATGATGGAGCAAAACTTGGCATTTCTGGACCCTAGAAAGAAAATAAGCAAGAGGAAACATTCGGGTTAATCCAACATTGTTCTGAAATTCCTTCCACCTGCCGAAGACTCTTCGGAAATCCAAGTTCTGCAAATTCTTTGAAGGTATTTTTACAACCTTCACGGATGTGTCTGAGTTCTGTGAACTACCAAGAATTCACATTACAGAATCAAAAACACCCCAGCCCTGGGTCAATCCCACTGGGCCTGGCCACCTGTAATATTTATGCAATTTATCATTTGCACAGAATAGGAAAAATTCCCAACGTCGGACATAAATAAAAGAAATTGGAAGAGCTGAACTTGGTTCCCTTTGGTTGGTGCATCAAAAAAAATAATGTGAAAATGGCTGGGAGAGATAGTAGAGCTGGGAGGGTGCTTGCTTTGCATATGGACAATTTTAATGTGGTCTCTGCTACCTTATAAGAATCCCGAGTAATTCCATGGGTGATTCCTGAGCATAAAGCAGGAAGCTTCAATCGCTTCCAGCTGTGGGTCTAACCCCAACCTACAAATTTCCCTTTTTTTTTTTTTTTTGGAGTTTCATGATGTTAAGGGCTGAAAAATTCAGATTTTTGTGAAAATGAAATGCACGTTTTATTGGATTTTCTAGAAATCACAGCCCAGGTGTGAAGGTGAGAAGGAAGGCAACTTCTTGTTCCTCTCTTCCTTCATGTGCTCTGAGCCCCAAAGTGATTTAAATGTTTGGAAAAGGAGAACTGAATCCCTAGAGATTTTTTTTATAGCATTCAAAAACAATGGCAATAAGAATAACAAAAATCCCTAAGGAGAATACTAGTGAAAAAATGCATATATAAGCATTGTTTTATATATATAAATGTAAGCATTGTTTTGTATATATATATATAAAACAATATAAAACTATTTATTTTTATAGCATTCAAAAACAATGGCAATAAGAATAACAAAAATCCCTAAGGAGAATACTAGTGAAGAAAATGTATATATAAGCATTGTTTTATATATAAATGTAAGCATTGTTTTGTATATATATATAAAACAATATAAAACTATTTATTTTTATAGCATTCAAAAACAATGGCAATAAGAATAACAAAAATCCCTAAGGAGAATACTAGTGAAAAAAATGCATATATATGCATTGTTTTATATATAAATATAAGCATTGTTTTATATATATAAATGTAAGCATTGTTTTATATATATAAATGTAAGCATTGTTTTATATGTATATATAAAACAATATAAAAATATTTATTTTTATAGCATTCAAAAACAATGGCAATATGAGTAACAAAAATCCCTAAGAATACTAGTGAAAAAATGCATACATGTAAGCATTGTTTTATATATAAATATAAGCATTGTTTTATATATAAATATAAGCATTGTTTTACATATAAATATAAGCATTGTTTATATATAAATATAAGCAAAGCATTGTTTATATATAAATATAAGCAAAGCATTGTTTTATATATAAATATAAGCATTGTTTTATATATAAATATAAGCAAAGCATTGTTTTATATATAAATATAAGCAAAGCATTGATTTATATATAAATATAAGCATTGCTTTATATATTATATAAGCATTGTTTTATATATTTATATAAATATAAGCATTGTTTTATATATAAATATAGCATTGCTTTATATATATAAAATAATATAAAATTTATATTTTTATAGCATTCAAAAACAATGGCAACAACAATAACAAAAATCCCTAAGGAGAATACGAGTGAAAAAAAAAGGCATATATATAAGCATTGTTTTATATATAAATATAAGCATTGTTTTATATATATATATATAAGCACTGTTTTATATATAAATATAAGCACTGTTTTATATATATAAATATAAACATTGTTTTATATATAAATATAAGCATTGTTTTTATATATATAAATATAAGCACTGTTTTATATATAAATATAAGCATTGTTTTATATATAAATATAAGCATTGTTTTATACATAATATAAGCAAAGCATTGTTTTATATTTAAATATAAGCAAAGCATTATTTTATATATAAATATAAGCATTGCTTTATATATATAAATATAAGCATTATTTTATATATCTATAAAACAATATAAAAATTTATATTTTTATGGCATTCAAAAACAATGGCAACAACAATAACAAAAATCCCTAAGGAGAATTCGAGTGAATAAAAGGCATATATATAAGCATTGTTTTATATATAAATATAAGCATTGTTTTATATATAAATATAAGCATTGTTTTATATATAATAAGCACTGTTTTATATATAAATATAAGCACTGTTTATATATAAACATAAGCACTGTTTTATATATATAAATATAGGCATTGTTTTATATATAAATATAAGCATTGTTTTATATATAAATATAAGCATTGTTTTATATATAAACATAAGCATTGTTTTATATATAAATATAAGCATTGTTTTATATATAATAAGCACTGTTTTATATATAAATATAAGCACTGTTTTATATATAAATATAAGCACTGTTTTATATATATAAATATAAGCATTGTTTTATATATAAACATAAGCACTGTTTTATATATATAAGTATAGGCATTGTTTTATATATAAATATAAGCACTGTTTTATATATAAATATAAGCACTGTTTTATACATAAATATAAGCGTTGTTTTATTTATATAAATATAAGCATTATTTTATATATAAATATAAGCATTGTTTTATATATATAAATATAAGCATTGTTTTATATATATAAATATAAGCATTGTTTTATACATAAATATAAGCGTTGTTTTATATATATAAATATAAGCATTGTTTTATATATAATAAGCATTGTTTTATACATAAATATAAGCATTGTTTTATATATAAATATAAGCGTTGTTTTATATATATAAATATAAGCATTGTTTTATATATAAAATAAGCATTGCTTTATGTATATAAAACAATGTTATATTTATATATTCTGCTGCTAGGAATTCATTTTCTTTCCAACTAATCTTCTGAACTGGAGTCATGAGCTTTTCCGACAATAAAGCGACTCAGACGCTGTTTTTGAGTTTCTCTGGTGACTGGACAAGCTGCCAATCAACTAAGAGGGAGCCAGAGACGCATTTTGGGACCCTGTGGGAGCTGATTCATAAATAAAGCTGGGGGCTGCCAGATGCAATCTGATTGGTCCCCTATAAACCCTTATTTGCATGCCCAGTCCGATTGGTTCCCACATCCCATCATTTGCATACAGACACATCTGCAGTCTCATGGGTCGGATGCAATCTGATGGGTCCCTCTATAAACCCTTATTTGCATACCCAGTCCGATTGGTTCCCACATCCCGTCATTTGCATACAGAAACATCATCCGCAGTCTCATTGGTCGGATGCAACCTGATGCCTTTTTTGGGTACCACTTGGGATGCTCAGGGGTTGCTCCTGGCTCTGCACTCAGGAATTACTCCTGGGGGTGCTCGGGGACCCTATGGGATGCTGGGGAGGGAACTCGAATCAGCCACATGCAAGGTAAGCCCCCTCCCTGCTGTACTAAAGCTCTGGCCCCTGGCTTTGTGTTCTGGGTCCATTCCTGAAGTGGATCCCACAGATTGGAAGGTTTATTTCTAACATACTGAGGTTTCCAAATCATCTTGCTGACAGGCTGTACCACTCAGCAGAGCCACTTCCCAGAGAAGAGGGAACAGGATTTCCCCTTTCAGCACATGTCTCAACACTCTTTGATTTTTTGCATTTTTCCCCCCATAGAGAAATTCTCCTGGTGTGGTCGGATGTGCAGGCATCGCTTTTATTTGCATTTCTCCCATTATCAGTGATGGTGATGTATGTTTTTTAATCTGTAGTTCTGCATCTCTGTCTACTTTGCAGCAATATTTGCATACCATACATCAGAGAAGGGCTAAGATCCAAGATCTAGAAGATTCCCCAAAGCTCAATTATAATAACAATTCAAAAAACCAACAAGCACACACACAGAGACCATTATACATGGGAAAGAGAGAAACAGGCTCTGTTTCAAATATATAAACTGTTGAACTACAAATATTCTATTCTATACGATGCGCTGAGCTCTGCCAGGGCAATCCCTGAGTGCTGGCTCCGTTGTAAGCCCTGAGCACTGCTGGCTGTGGCCAAGAAAAAACAGCAAGGAAACAAACAAACAAACAAACAAAAAAAAAAACAAAAGGGAATCTGCCAGGCCATTTCTACAGGCCGAGAGTAAGAAGTCAGAGTGGATGGCAGGTGAGAATTCATCATCAAAAGAGCAGTTGTGACTCGGATGTGTGGAAGCGCTGTCAGGTGGCAGGTATGTGCATTACAATATCCTGAATTCCAGCCATAAGGAATGCAATGTCCTAAATTCCACCATAAGGAGCGCAATATCCTAAATTCCAGCCATAAGGAATTTAATGTCCTAAATTCCAGCCATAAGGAATGCAATGTCCTAAACTCCAGCCATAAGGAATGCAATGTCCTAAATTCCAGCCATAAGGAATGCAATGTCCTAAATTCCAGCCATAAGGAGAGCAATATCCTAAATTCCAGCCATAAGGAATGTAATATCCTAAATTCCAGCCATGAAGAATACAGTATCCTAAATTCCAGCCATAAGGAGAGCAATATCCTAAATTCCAGCCATAAGGAATGCAATGTCCTAAATTCCAGCCATAAGGAGCGCAATATCCTAAATTCCAGCCATAAGGAATGTAATATCCTAAATTCCAGCCATGAAGAATACAGTATCCTAAATTCCAGCCATAAGGAATGCAATGTCCTAAATTCCAGCCATAAGGAGAGCAATATCCTAAATTCCAGCCATGAAGAATACAATATACTAAATTCCAGCCATATGGAATGCAATGTCCTAAATTCCAGCCATAAGGAGAGCAATATCCTAAATTCCAGCCATAAGGAATGCAATGTCCTAGATTCCAGCCATAAGGTCAGAAGGGTCCAAAGCCAGTAGGCTTCAGCAAAGGACAGGAAAACAATATTTCTCAGCACTCCTGGACAACCTTTCCCATCTTTATCTGCTTTTCTTTGAGTTAAAAATTCAGGCATCTACTAGCCCCAAGAGCTTTGCGTTTCTCCTTAGATATAAATTAGGCGTGATTACTCTGAAATAGGACCAGTCAGGAGCGTGTGGGTAATCATTTAAATTGAGAGCTCAATAATGGATCTTGATTAGAGATCTATTGAACCAAACGTTGGAGGCGGGGCCAGGGTGGGAGATCCAAGTTTCTTCTCTGCTCTTTTTTGCACTCAGAAGATTTGAAATTCGGCTAAATACACATTTGTTGAAATGAGCCTAGTAAATACCCCATTTGACACAGGATTCTTTTATCATGAAGAGCTGATTGCCCCCACCCCAATTATATAAATCGGCATGAATATGTCAGTACAGTTCAGGAAGAATGAAGATAGGATATTGGATTTTTAATTCATGGTGCCATTCCTTCGTATTAGCTAATGGTTTATTGCTGAGCCATTTTCTGAGGCTTATTAAAGCTTACCTGCCATGCTTTGGTCTAAATGGAAAGCCAGCGTCCGAGTCTAATTACTTAGAAACAGCAAGTTATGGGCTATGGTGCTGTTGCTGTGTATATTCATTTTCTAAACAGCAATCAATATCTATGCTATGGTTTAAAAACAAAACAAATTCCAACGGGTTCAAATATTCGCGGTCATTGGCTCCATTTCTTCCACATAAATCTGAACTATAATAGAATTCTATTTGTGGTACAGCAGAGGGCGGTGACTTATTTTAGGTCGACAAAGGATCCCTATAATTGTTGTGGAATATATGAGTTAATTGACTTTGCCCCACTAGGTGCTATAAAGAACGTCATTCTTAAGAAGGGGAAAATGCTGGATCATCAATAAGCATTTTTTTTCCCCCATTGCCTGGGAGCAATTCATACCACAAGCTTACAAGAATGCATCAAAATTTACAGGTCTTGTTTTCTTTTCCATCACTGGGATACTTGGGAAGGAAAAAAATCAGAGTTTTGAAAATTTAGTTCAGCATTACATAGTGTACCTTTATATAGATCCAATATCCCTTTTACAAGTGCTATGAAAATTAACACACATGTATGTGCTTGCATGTGTGTGTGTTTGAATAACTGTATTTCTGCATTTAACAATGTAATTCCTTTTAATTCCAACTCTCCGGGAAATTCCTGGAAATACTATGTCAGTTTTCCAACAGAGGTTCTCGTTACCATATCCAAGTTTTTTCAAAACATGGAGATGTCGGAACGTTGCCTTTCTCCACCTCATTCTTTCAAAGCTGGGTGTATCTTCATCATTGTGACAAATCAGAACAATCCAATCACCTCCGCTGATTGCAACTGCGACCTTCTAATCCCAATTACTTTGTGATTTGACTGAAGCCAGTCACAAATGCATTTCCCTGCTTCAAAAACATTTTCATTATCATATTAAGTGATATTATCATCACACAATTGCTATTATTTACCATTGCTATCTATTATTACTATGCCTATATACTATTACTATTATTGCAACTATTGCTTCTGATTAGTTGCCATTACTATTATTTACTATTATTAGTTATTATTAATATTATTCACTATTACTACTATATACTATTACTATTGCTATCTACAACTACTGCTTATGATTAGTTGACATTGCTATTATTTACTATTATTAGTTATTATTAATATTATTCACTATTACTACTATATACTGTTACTATTGCTATCTACAACTACTGCTTATGATTACTTGACATTGCTATTATTTACTATTATTAGTTACCATTACTGTTATTCACTATTACTACTATGCACTATTACTATTACTATCTACAACTACTGCTTATGATTAGTTGCCATTGCTATTATTTATGAGTATTAGTTATTATTACTATTATTCACTATTACTACTATGCACTATAACTATTATCCAAAACTATGCCTATGATTAGTTACCATTACTATTATAAGTTATTATTACTATTATTCACTACTACTATATACTATTACTGTTATTATTTACAACCATTGCTTATGATTAGTTACCATTTCTATTATTTACTATTATTAGTTATTATTACTTTTATTCACTATTACTACTATTACTCTTACTATTATTATCTATAACTCTTGCTTATTATTAGCTACAATTACTATTATTTACTATTATTAGCTATTACTATTATTCACTATTACTACTATGTACTATTACTATTATTATTTACAACTATTGCTTATTAGTTACCATTTCTATTATTTACTATTATTAGTTATTATTACTTTTTATTCACTATTACTACTATTACTCTTACTATTATTATCATTAACTATTGCTTATTATTAGCTACAATTACTATTATTTACTATTATTAGTTATTACTATTATTCACTATTACTACTATGTACTATTACTATTATTATTTACAACTATTGCTTATTAGTTACCATTTCTATTATTAACTATCATTAGTTATTATTACTTGTATTCACTATTACTACTATTACTCTTACTATTATTAACTATAACTATTGCTTATTATTAGCTACAATTACTATTCTTAACTATTGTTAGTTATTACTATTATTCACTATTACTACAATGTACTATTATTATTTACAACTATTGCTTATGATTAGTTACCATTACTATTATTCACTATTATTAGTTATTATTACCTTGTTCACTATTACTACTATATACTATTACTATTATTATTTAAAATAATTGCTTATTATTGTTTATGATTACTATCATTTACATTGGTTCCAGAGAGGGCTGTGACTAGGAATCCCGAGGTTGGAGGGAATCCATTTCTTTGGTAAGTCTTTGGTGGTGGATGAAAGCGAAACTTACACCAGCCTACAAACTACTGGCATGACAAGGAAAATGTGACCCAGAAGAGGAGAAAAACACAGCAACCTGGTCGGGAAGAAAGCAAGAAAAAATTATTTTGTTAACAATGTACAGGCTTTATTACATTAGCAACAAGAGCTTCAGTGTCTGATATTGTATCACACTAGAGGCTTTATTACATCATCAACAAGAGCTCCAGCGTCTGATATTGTATCACACCAGAATAGAGGCTTTATTGCATCAGCAACAAGAGCTCCAGCGTCTGATATTGTATCACCCTAGAATAGACGCTTTATTACATCAGCAACAAGAGCTTCAGCATCTGATATTGTATCACACTAGAGGCTTTATTACATCATCAACAAGAGCTTCAGCGTCTGATATTGTATCACACCAGAATAGAGGCTTTATTACATCAGCAACAAGAGCTTCAGCGTCTGATATTGTATCACACTAGAGGCTTTATTACATCATCAACAAGAGCTTCAGCGTCTGATATTGTATCACACCAGAATAGAGGCTTTATTACATCAGCAACAAGAGCTTCAGCGTCTGATATTGTATCACACCAGAATAGAGGCTTTATTACATCAGCAACAAGAGCTCCAGTGTCTGATATTGTATCACCCTCGAATAGACGCTTTATTACTTCAGCAACAAGAGCTCCAGCGTCTGGTATTGTATCACCCTCGAATAGATGCTTTATTACATCAGCAACAAGAGCTTCAGCGTCTGATATTGTATCACACCAGAATAGAGGCTTTATTACATCATCAACAAGAGCTCCAGTGTCCGATATTGTATCACCCTCGAATAGACGCTTTATTACTTCAGCAACAAGAGATCCAGCGTCTGATATTGTATCACACCGGAATAGAGGCTTTTATTACATCATCAACAAGAGCTCCAGCGTCTGATATTGTATCACACCAGAATAGAAGCTTTATTACATCAGCAACAAGAGCTCCAGCGTCTGATATTGTAACACACCAGAATAGAGCCTTTATTACATCAGCAACAAGAGCTCCAGCGTCTGATATTGTAACACACCAGAATAGAGCCTTTATTACATCAGCAACAAGAGCTCCTGCGTCTGATATTGTATCACACCAGAATAGAGGCTTTATTACATCAGCAACAAGAGCTCCAGTGTCTGATATTGTATCACCCTCGAATAGACGCTTTATTACTTCAGCAACAAGAGCTCCAGCGTCTGGTATTGTATCACCCTCGAATAGATGCTTTATTACATCAGCAACAAGAGCTTCAGCGTCTGATATTGTATCACACCAGAATAGAGGCTTTATTACATCATCAACAAGAGCTCCAGTGTCTGATATTGTATCACCCTCGAATAGACGCTTTATTACTTCAGCAACAAGAGATCCAGCGTCTGATATTGTATCACACCGGAATAGAGGCTTTATTACATCATCAACAAGAGCTCCAGCGTCTGATATTGTATCACACCAGAATAGAAGCTTTATTACATCAGCAACAAGAGCTCCAGCGTCTGATATTGTAACACACCAGAATAGAGCCTTTATTACATCAGCAACAAGAGCTCCAGCGTCTGATATTGTAACACACCAGAATAGAGCCTTTATTACATCAGCAACAAGAGCTCCTGCGTCTGATATTGTATCACACCAGAATAGAGGCTTTATTACATCAGCAACAAGAGCTTCAGCGTCTGATATTATATCACACTAGAGGCTTTATTACATCATCAACAAGAGCTCCAGCGTCTGATATTGTATCACACCAGAATAGAGGCTTTATTGCATCAGCAACAAGAGCTCCAGCGTCTGATATTGTATCACCTAGAATAGACGCTTTATTACATCAGCAACAAGAGCTTCAGCGTCTGATATTGTATCACACTAGAGGCTTTATTACATCATCAACAAGAGCTTCAGCGTCTGATATTGTATCACACCAGAATAGAGGCTTTATTACATCATCAACAAGAGCTCCAGTGTCTGATATTGTATCACCCTCGAATAGACGCTTTTATTACATCAGCAACAAGAGCTCCAGCATCTGATATTGTATCACACCAGAATAGAGGCTTTATTACTTCAGCAACAAGAGCTTCAGAGTCTGATATTGTATCACACCAGAATAGAGGCTTTATTACATCATCAACAAGAGCTTCAGCATCTGATATTGTATCACACTAGAGGCTTTATTACATCATCAAGAAGAGCTTAAGTGTCTTATACTGTATCACACCAGAATAGAGGCTTTATTACATCAGTAACAAGAGCTTCAGCGTCTGATATTGTATCACAGCAGAATAGAGGCTTTATTACATCATCAACAAGAGCTTCAGCATCTGATATTGTATCACACTAGAGGCTTTATTACTTCAGCAACAAGAGCTTCAGCATGATATTGTATCACACTAGAATAGAGGCTTTATTACATCAGCAACAAGAGCTTCAGCGTCTGATATTGTATCACACCAGAATAGAGGCTTTATTACATTAGCAACAAGAGCTTCAGCATCTGATATTGTATCACACTAGAGGCTTTATTACTTCAGCAACAAGAGCTTCAGCATCTGATATTGTATCACACCAGAATAGAGGCTTTATTACATTAGCAACAAGAGCTCCAGCGTCTGATATTGTATCACCCTCGAATAGACGGCTTTATTACATTAGCAACAAGAGCTTCAGCATCTGATATTGTATCACACTAGAGGCTTTATTACATCAGCAACAAGAGCTTCAGCGTCTGATATTGTATCACACCAGAATAGAGGCTTTATAACATCAGCAACAAGAGCTTCAGCATCTGATATTGTATCACACCAGAATAGAGGCTTTATTACATCATCAACAAGAGCTTCAGCATCTGATATTGTATCACACTAGAGGCTTTATTACATCATCAACAAGAGCTTCAGCGTCTGATATTGTATCACACCAGAATAGAGGCTTTATTACATCATCAACAAGAGCTTCAGCGTCTGATATTGTATCACACCAGAATAGAGGCTTTTATTACATCAGCAACAAGAGCTCCAGCGTCTGGTATTGTATCACCCTCGAATAGATGCTTTATTACATCAGCAACAAGAGCTTCAGCATCTGATATTGTATCACACCAGAATAGAGGCTTTATTACATCAGCAACAAGAGCTTCAGCATCTGATATTGTATCACACCAGAATAGAGGCTTTATTACATCAGCAACAAGAGCTCCAGCGTCTGGTATTGTATCACCCTCGAATACATGCTTTATTACATCAGCAACAAGAGCTTCAGCATCTGATATTGTATCACACCAGAATAGAGGCTTTATTACATCAGCAACAAGAGCTTCAGCATCTGATATTGTATCACACCAGAACATAGGCTTTATTACATCAGCAACAAGAGCTCCAGCGTCTGATATTGTATCACACCAGAATAGAGGCTTTATTACATTAGCAACAAGAGCTTCAGCGTCTGATATTGTATCACACTAGAGGATTTATTACATCATCAACAAGAGCTTCAGCGTCTGATATTGTATCACACCAGAATAGAGGCTTTATTACATTAGCAATAAGAGCATAGCAATCTGATATTGTATCAAACAGGTATGCCCAAAGCCACACACAGTGTGAAACTTTTCCATTAATATGGAACAATAGTTACAAAGATCTGTACACCCAGACACACAGCCACTAGGAAATTAAAACACAATACAGGAAACACAAATCATACCTCAAACTTTGACCAAAAAATAAACCATTTCCTGGGGCTAAAAAATAATCCATTTTCTTGGGGCTAAATGGATTTATTGATTTTAAAATTAGTGTCTTAGACAATGGATCTAGTTCTTACATTCAGAGAAGAAAAGTGACGTTAGTCATTATCATGGAAAATTGGCTGAAAATTCTTGAATGATTACAGGTGGGCAGTAGCTAATATATTGCTTTAAATTTATTTTATGGTGTCAGCTGTGCCGTAGTTCCAAAGTTGTCCATGGTTGGGTTTCAGGCATAGAGTGATCCAGCACCCGTCCCTCCACCAGTGCCCATTTCCCACCACCAATGTCCCCAGATACCTTCCACTACCCTGTACCCCAGCCCCTCTCTGTCTGTCTGTCTGTCTGTCTGTCTTTCCATCCCATTG
>JAJIBD010005021.1:22500-82368 GCA_021461705.1 Cryptotis parvus
AATTATACATGAAGTTGTGTATGAATATGAAATTACACATGAAATTATATGTATAAAATTATACACAATAATTTATTTTGTATTATTTATACACAATAATATTTATGCATTATTTACACTCATTAATTATATTCAATATTTTTTTCTTTTTAGGTCACACCCGGTAATGCTCAGGGGTTGCTCCTGGCTCTGCACTCAGGAATTATTCCTGGGGGTGCTCGGGGGGACCCTATGGGATGCTGGGATGGAACCCAGGTTGGCCGCATGCAAGGGAAATGCCATATCTCCTATGCTATCTCTCAGGCCCCTGTACACAATAATTTGTGTGTTATTCATAGGCTATAATTATGCACAATAACTTATTGTGTATTACTTATACACAATAGTTTACACCCATAAATATGACATTACATCCTTATCCATTTATTCTATCATTGACTGTTCAGGCAGTTTCCATATCCTGGTTATTGTACTAAGGGCTAAAATGAACAGAAGTGTGTATTAATCTTTTAAATAGGTGTGTTGTGTTGAGGGATGGGAAAGGAACATTTCTACAACGGTATTGTGTTTCTGCTGTCTATCAGTTATTTGTCAATCTACCCGTATGTTTAAATATCTGTCTGTCTGACGTCACTGTCTCTGTCCAACGTCAGTTGAATCTTTTGACTCTCTGTCTGTCTATCTGACATCACTGTCTCTGTCCAACATCAGTTGAATCTTTTGACTCTCTGTCTGTCTGTCTGTCTGTCTGTCTGTCTGTCTGTCTGTCTGTCTGTCTGTCTGACATCACTGTCTCTGTCCAACATCAGTTGAATCTTTAGACTCTTTGTCTGTCTGTCTGACATCACTGTCTCTGTCCAACATCAGTTGTATCTTTTGACTGTCTGTCTGTCTGACATCACTGTCTCTGTCCAACATCAGTTGAATCTTTTGACTCTCTGTCTGTCTGTCTGTCTGTCTGACACCACTGTCTCTGTCCAACGTCAGTTGAATCTTTTGACTGTCTGTCTGTCTGTCTGACATCACTGTCTCTGTCCAACATCAGTTGAATCTTTTGACTCTCTGTCTGACATCACTGTCTTTGTCCAACGTCAGTTGAATCTTTTTGACTCTCTGTGTGTCTGTCTGACATCACTGTCTAACGTCAGCTGAATGTTTTGACTGTCTGACTGTCTGTCTGTCTGACATCACTGTCTCTGTCCAACATCAGTTGAATCTTTTGACTCTCTGTCTGTCTGTCTGTCTGACACCACTGTCTCTGTCCAACATCAGTTGAATCTTTTGACTGTCTGTCTGTCTGACATCACTGTCTCTGTCCAACATCAGTTGAATCTTTTGACTCTCTGTCTGTCTGACATCACTGTCTCTGTCCAACATCAGTTGAATCTTTTGACTGTCTGTCTGTCTGTCTGTCTGACATCACTGTCTCTGTCCAACATCAGTTGAATCTTTTGACTATCTGTCTGTCTGTCTGTCTGACACCACTGTCTCTGTCCAACATCAGTTGAATCTTTTGACTGTCTGTCTGTCTGTCTGTCTGACATCACTGTCTCTGTCCAACATCAGTTGAATCTTTTGACTATCTGTCTGTCTGTCTGTCTGACACCACTGTCTCTGTCCAACATCAGTTGAATCTTTTGACTCTCTGTCTGTCTGTCTGTCTGACACCACTGTCTCTGTCCAATGTCAGTTGAATCTTTTGACTGTCTGTCTGTCTGTCTGTCTGACACCACTGTCTCTGTCCAACATCAGCTGAATCTTTTGACTGTCTGTCTGTCTGTCTGACATCACTGTCTCTGTCCAACATCAGTTGAATCTTTTGACTGTCTGTCTGTCTGTCTGACATTACTGTCTCTGTCCAACATCAGTTGAATCTTTTTGACTGTCTGTCTGACATCACTGTCTCTGTCCAACATCAGTTGAATCTTTTGACTGTCTGTCTGTCTGACATCACTGTCTCTGTCCAACATCAGTTGAATCTTTTGACTGTCTGTCTGTCTGACATCACTGTCTTTGTCCAACATCAGTTGAATCTTTTGACTCTCTGTCTGTCTGTCTGTCTGACACCACTGTCTCTGTCCAATGTCAGTTGAATCTTTTGACTCTCTGTCTGTCTGATATCACTGTCTCTGTCCAACATCAGTTGAATCTTTTGACTCTCTGTCTGACATCACTGTCTTTGTCCAACGTCAGTTGAATCTTTTGACTCTCTGTGTGTCTGTCTGACATCACTGTCTAACGTCAGCTGAATGTTTTGACTGTCTGACTGTCTGTCTGTCTGACATCACTGTCTCTGTCCAACATCAGTTGAATCTTTTGACTGTCTGTCTGCCTGTCTGACATCACTGTCTCTGTCCAACATCAGTTGAATCTTTTGACTGTCTGTCTGTCTGTCTGACATCACTGTCTCTGTCCAACGTCAGTTGAACCTTTTGACTCTCTGTCTGACATCACTGTCTCTGTCCAATGTCAGTTGAATCTTTTGACTCTGTCTGTCTGTCTGACATCACTGTCTCTGTCCAACATCAGTTGAATCTTTTGACTATCTGTCTGTCTGTCTGACATCACTGTCTCTGTCCAACGTCAGCTGAATCTTTTGACTCTCTGTCTGTCTGTCTGTCTGTCTGACATCACTGACTCTGTCCAACATCAGTTGAATCTTTTGACTCTGTCTGTCTGTCTGTCTGTCTGACATCACTGACTCTGTCCAACGTCAGTTGAATCTTTTGACTCTGTCTGTCTGTCTGACATCACTGTCTCTGTCCAATGTCAGTTGAATCTTTTGACTCTCTGTCTGTCTGTCTGTCTGACATCACTGTCTCTGTCCAACGTCAGTTGAATCTTTTGACTCTGTCTGTCTGTCTGACATCACTGTCTCTGTCCAACGTCAGTTGAATCTTTTGACTCTGTCTGTCTGTCTGACATCACTGACTCTGTCCAACGTCAGTTGAATCTTTTGACTCTGTCTGTCTGTCTGACATCACTGTCTCTGTCCAACATCAGTTGAATCTTTTGACTCTGTCTGTCTGTCTGATATCACTGTCTCTATCCAACATCAGTTGAATCTTTTGACTCTCTGTCTGTCTGTCTGTCTGTCTGACATCACTGTCTCTATCCAACATCAGTTGAATCTTTAGACTCTCTGTCTGTCTGTCTGTCTGACATCACTGTCTCTGTCCAACATCAGTTGAATCTTTTGACTCTCTGTCTGTCTGACATCACTGACTCTGTCCAACATCAGTTGACTCTGATACCAGGGATGTCTCTTCTCCAAAAAGGAAAGATGAAATTTCTCAGATATAATAATTGACCCTAGGATCTGGAAGCAGGTTTTCTTCTTTCTCCGAAAAACATCACTGTGTGGCTTGTAAAATTTTCAACGGATTGTGTGAATGACCTTCATATTATTGACCTTGATATTGACTCAAGGTCAAGGGATTCAGATCCCCCAGTATGTGTCAAACTGCGTGTGAATAACTCTTCACCCTGTATGTGTTTGGGGAGGGCTTGCCGAGACAAGTGGTACCTGAGGGCTGGTACTCATTTATTCCCACACACTCAGCCTTCCTCTTCACCTGTTTCCACACAAACATGCAATCATACAATCCACACAGACATGCAATCATACAATCCACACTGACATGCAATCATACAATCCACACAGACATGCAATCATACAATCACGGGGATTTCCAAGTCAGTACAGTCATTTTTTTGGGGAGATCCATGTAGTGGAAAGACATTTTTTTTTAAATTTCTGTATCCTTGTTTAGGTTCATAATTGTGTTTCTGTTTAGCCTACGGTTGTGAAATCAATATGATGGCTCCATCGTTTCAAATGGGGAATTAACTTGTTAAAGCGAGGAAGGTGATTTGATAATTGATTTATATTAAAACATCCAGTGTATAATGGAAGTTGTTCATGAAAAAAAAAGCTATAATGTTTTGTCAGCTCTTTAGCTTTGCAAGTTGTGAATAAATAACATATGCTAAAACCTTCATTTGATTGTGCTGAATCCTAAATACATAGCCTATGCTTTTAAAAATCCCAGTGATTCAGTAAGCAATTGATGGTTATTACTGAAAGGCAAGCATTTTAATTTTATTCCTTCATTGTTCGGAGAGACAAAAATGATAATATTTTACAAAATTCCTGCAAGTGAAGAAATACAGAGACACTCAAATACTGTGTGAACGTGTGTGTGTGTGTGTGTGTGTGTGTGTGTGTGTGCATGCGTGTGTTTTATTTGTTCCAGAAAATAGCTAGTAATTTTCAGCTTGGTTCTTTTTTCGAAATACAAGTCATCATTCCTTTCAATCAAACCAAATCACTTTTCTTCATAAGCCCAAGAAACTGCAAGAAAAAAGGTCCCTCTTAGTGGATTTTCAGAAGTATTCTATTGCACTCAAAAAATAATTTATTTGGTGCTGACAAATAGCAGTGGGACAAAAATGATGTCTATTATATAAATTTTTGTGCGATTACAAGTGTGAATAAATGGAGAAAAAATAAATATTCCCACTGGGTTGCTTGAAGTATGTGCAAACACATATATCTAGACCAGCACACAAGTTCTGCACCGAGTAAATCAAAATATCACCACTCACGAAAATGTCAAAGCTGCAATCCATTATGTAAAAATGCAAAATTTATACAAAGTTATGAGAGAAGTAATAGCTAATCAATGACTATGTTCTCACGGACCCCACAAACCTAAAGAAAATATTGATCAGATGACGCTGATCCTTTGAGGTTTGGTGAATAATACAAAAGGGATTACTTTTGCTCAATAAAATTTTCATGCAGATGTGGTTATGCAATGAAGTTATAAAGTGAATATTGCGGGCGTGGACCCAAGGAATCGCCAGATCACTAGATCACTAGACATCCCGTTGTTCATCGATTTCCTCGAGCAGGTGCCAGTAATATTTCCATTTGACTCTATCACGTGCAAGTGTAGCCCAATGGCATACACACACACACAGAGCATTTGAGTGTTGCTGTATTTCTTCACTTGTAGGAATTTTGTAAAATATTATCATTTTTGTCTCTCCAAACAATGAAAGAATAAAATTAAAATGCTTGCCTTTCAGTAATAACCATCAATTACTTACTGAATCATTGGGATTTTTAAAAAGCATAGCTATGTATTTAGGATTCAGCGCAATCAAATGAAGGTTTTAGCATATGTTATTTATTCACAACTTGCAATGCTAAAGAGCTGACAAAACATTATAGCTTTTTTCCCATGAACAACTTCCATTATACACTGGATGTTTTCATAGAAATCAATTATCAAAGTTATGAAGTATTGCTTTAAAACTTAGATGATCAAATAATTTTATCTAAGAGCCCCTAAATAATATAATGTCTGCACACTCACTATTCTAAAGAGAAATTGAATTTTTCTTTGCATTTTAAATGAAAAGATTAAATCCCTGATGTTTGGAGATGTAAAGAGTGATAGATCTGCTGACTTCTAGTTTATACTATTTTAAGATGTAATATATATATGTAGATATAAAAGCCTTAAAGTATTATCTAGGTAAAATTGTAACAACAATTGTATATATATATATATATATATATATATAATCATTTCAATTTTACTTAGATAATACTTTTAAGGCTTATTTATCCTATCTTAACTTGTTTGCAAACTCTTATCTGAAAACTGCAGTTCTCAATTTGAGATTAGCATTTTTCCATTTGTTAAAAAAATATACTATACGTGAGTCAGCCATAGCTTACATGGATATAGCCAACATTACATACAAAAATCAACAGAGGCTGATAAGGGATTTTAAATATTGTTTCCACGTTGCCTTTGAAATTATCCTTATCAGAAACATAGTCAAATCTGGCAGCCCGTCTATGGAATAGAAGTTAAACCAGAATCTATTGAGCAATACTGTGGCTTGGAAAAGATCCTTCAATAGTGTAGACCGGTTTATGCTAAGCAAACATGTAAACAGGATTGATTTAATCAGGCTAAAATACAGAAAGTTGAATCTTTCAGTGCCACATTTTTCTTGAGACTATGGAATTCCTATTAACTTACACTTTGTTTTTCTTGGGTGATTTTGTTGGGTTTTGGGGTCACACCTGGTGATGCTCAGGGGTTGCTCCTGGCTCTGCATCAGGAATTACTCCTGGGGTGCTCAGGGGACCCTATGGGATGCTGGGATGGTACCCAGGTTGGTCACGTGCAAGGGAAGTGCCCTCCCTGCTCTACTATCACTCCAGCCTCTGATTGATCCGCTATAAACCCTCATTTGCATACCCAGTCCGATTGGTTCCCCACATCCCTCCATTTGCATACAGACACATCATCTGCAGTCTCATTGGTCAGGCGCAACCTGATGCCTTTTTTGGTCCACACCCAGCGATGCTCAGGGGGTTGCTCCTAGCTCTGCACTCAGGAATTATTCCTGGGGGGTGTTTGTGGGTGCTGTGAGCATGCAGTTTTATCCAGAGTGATCATTTCCAACACTCTCTGTCATCATTTTCTCTATACCAACAACCAGATACCCTGGTACACTTGCAAAATGGAATACTATACAGTCAGGAAAAACGGAAGTCACGAAATGTGCTTATAAATGCACAGAGACGGAGCGCATCATGCTGAGTGAAAAGAGTCAGAAAGAGAGGGATAGACTTAGAATGATTTCACTATCTTTGGGGACATAAAAGAAAATTTGAACTAACTGTTATTCAGGTTTTTTAACTGAATAACCCTAAGTAAAGACCCTTCAGGGTTAAAGTGCTAGTCCAGTGGGGAAGGTGTTTGCTTTGCATGGATTCAGCCCAGCTTTGATCTCCAGCTTCTATAAAGTCCTCTGAGCCCACCAAGATTAATTCCTAATTGCAGAACCCAGAGTAACCCCTGATACCACCAGGTGGCTCCAAAACAAAAAAGAGAAAGACAAAATTTAGAAAAGACAATTCTATGATATTCCTATTTAATTCTATTATATATCCATTCACAGTACATAGGTTAAGTATTTTTTTAAATTATTGCCTCCAACTGAACCTTGCTTCTTTCTCTCTCTCCATAAATAATGTTAGAGCTGGAACTGGTGTATTTTTCACATTAGTCCAGCTCCTGATGGGAGTCCAATGAAAAAATCCCAACAGGGAAAAACTAATTTTATTGGAATTAGTCTCCAATTAAAAATTTATTGAGTGACAATTTATGCTTGTTCTATTGAACTGGAGAAACAGAACAAAGAGAAATTCACTGTGGGATGCAGAAGGTTCTTTCCAAACACAGAGTCTATGGATCAATTTCATCAGGTGCTTGAGGAAGACAGAAGAAGAGGTGATCAGACCCTGAAATATCTCAGTGATGCGTTCACTGAACCCCTTTATTTTAATCCTAAAATGTGGTTTTAGGTAGTGGACTTACAACCCCTGGCGGCCTCCCATGATGCAATTCACTCCCTTAGCAACTTTCAAATATACCAAATATAAGATTCACTCTAGCCTTTTCTCAAACTCATGATTCACTAAGTTCAGACGATTCATAAGTATCTCAACACTTTGTTTTCAATTTTTTTTAATTTTTTGCATCATATCCGGCAATGCTCAGGGGTTGATCCTGGCTCTGCACTCAGGAATTACTCCTGGGGGTGCTCAGGGGACCCTATGGGATGCGGGGATGGAACCAGGTTGGCCACGTGCAAGGCAAACGCCCTCCCTGCTCTACTATCGCTCCGGCCTCTGATTGGTCCTCTATAAACCCTTATTTGCATATCCAGTCCAACTGGATCCCATCATTGCATACAATCACATCTGAAATCTCATTGGTGCAACCTGATGCCTTTTAATCTGTTTCATGATGTGTGGATGGAAACTCTTGATCAACAGAACAAAGTACCGCAGTGAAACCAGCCACCATATACACCTATCATGAGCTTCTATCAACAACAGGATTTTCCTCCTTAAGCTCTCCTCCAGGTTTTCAAATGCTGACATGCTTTGCAAGTTAGAGTCATTTTTCTTATTGATATTTTAAAAAAGTTCCGTTCCCAACTGTATTCATACATTTAGATGTATAAGCCCCACATTCTCATAAGTGTGTCAGAACCATCCACCACCAGATTTTGAATCCCTCTAATCATTTCTACTGTAGAGGGGATGTCTGGAAGCTTCATAATTTATCATTATTAATATACACTGTTTTGTATCAGGCTTAATTATAATTAAAGATGTTAATTTTTATTAAATAAGTCTCTTCAATAAGGAGTAACATATTTGAATCAGCTTTCATTAATTTCTATCCCCAATTTCGATCCTCCTAATTACAAAGAAAGGATGAGCCATATAATGATTTTCATCGCTTTTCCAAACTAATTTCTCAAACAAGTTCTTTTGCCATAAAAACACAGAGAAATCCAATAACTGTCAAAAAATGGTGCTGTGTCAGGAAGCCACTTGGGGCCCAACAATATCAGGGTTCCAGTTACCTGGTTACTTTGGGAATGAAGACCTAAGAAATAAATCTGTGAGTTCAGCACAGTTTCAAAGGCTTTTTAACTCAAAGGGATATACATGATAACCCCTAACTGTATGTATTGCAAACCACAATGTGTAAGAGGAGAGAGAGAGAGAGAGAGAGAGAGAGAGAGAGAGAGAAAGAGAGAGAGAGAGACAGAAGAGAGAGACAGAGAAAGTGCCATAGAGGCAGGTTGGGATAGGGGAGGGAATCAGGGACATTGGTGGTGGGAAATGGGCACTGGTGGAAGGACGGGTGCTGGATCACTCTATGCCTGAAACCCAAACATGAACAGCTTTGTAATGGACTATCTCACAGTGGTATAATATAAATATATACGAGTGTCCTACTAATTGTTGGAAATGGTAACACCAGACTAGAACTGAGCATTGGATGTAGGCAAAGGGATATACATGATAACCTCTAAATGTATGTATGGCAAGTCACAACATGTAAGAGACAGAGAGACAGAGACAGAGACACAGAGAGAGACAGAGAGAGAGACAAAGTATCTGCCATAGAGGCAGGCTGGGGTAGGGGGAGGAAATCAGGGGACATTGGTGGTGGGAAATGGGCACTGGTGGAGGGACGGGTGCTGGATCACGCTATGCCTGAAACCCAAACATGAACATCTTTGTCATTGTATATCTTATGGTGGAATAATTAAATATTATATATATATATAATAAAAGGAAAAAAGAATATAATCTAAAGTCATGGAAAGACAACAGATTTGCTCTTGTTTCAAAATAAATCGATAAATAACGGTGTCCCATATCATACCCAGGGTGACTTTCTTCTCATTTTCTCTAGTCCCATGAAGGGGACCCGTAGGGAATAGGATGAAATATGTCCTATTCCCTATGGAATTGGACATATTTATCCTATTCCTACGGAATTGGACATATTTGTCCTATTCCCAAACTAGATTGCATTGGACTCGTAGCAGATTTTATGAGGAGATTCCAAGAGTTAACCAAAATCAAACTCTCTGGTCTGTACCTGCCTCCCAAGTTCTTTTGTGTTTTGTGCATGATGGATCTCTTTAGCCTAACACCCTGCCCTAAAGGCATGTAAATGGCTTAACCAACCAAGTCCCAGAGTTGATTACAGTGTGGTGTCAGTCTACAGGACTGCAAGCATGACTCTGTAGCAAAGGAGCAGGGACAAATCCAGAAATACTAGAGCCCAGAAATCACAGGGACGTAAAAAGGCAGACGGTAATTAAAGACAGACATAGCCAGGAGGGAGAAGGCTCATAGCATTATTTGTACCAGATCAGCGGACGTCCACCCAGAAATAGGTTATCTCTCTTCCTTTCTGCTACCTGAATATCAAAACCAGGGTCTCTAGCAAAAACCTTCTCGAGGGAAGTATGTCCATCTCAAACAAGACAAGAGTCATCCGTAATGTTGGGTCCCTTTAAGAGAGTCAAGAGATTTCTTAAAGGGACCTACCATGTCTTCCCTTTTTTGTTTTCATTTTTTTCTTCTATATATCACTTGATCACTTGACCCCTTGACATCCCGTTATTCATCGATTTGCTCAAGTGGGCGCCAGTAGCATTTCCATTTGACCCTATCACAAGCCAGTGTAGCCCAATGGCATCTGGTTGATATATATGAGAACGCATGATGTATATATGTATATATGTATATATGTATATATGTATATATGTATATATGTATATATGTATATATGTATATATATATGTATATATGTATACATGTATATATTGTATACATGTATATATGTATACATGTATACATGTATACATGTATATATGTATACATGTATATATACATATGTAAACATGTATATATGTATATATACGTGTATATATACATCATATGTATACATATATACATATCTGTGTATATGTATATATACATATATGTATATATACATCATACATATACATATATACATATCTGTGTATATGTATGTGTATATGCATATATGTGTATATATGTATATACGTATATATGTGTATATATGTATACATACATATATACATATATATGTCTATATATATCAGAAATAAAATTTTAATATTTTAATGGAAAACAATAGATCCTATCACATTTGTCAGATATCAAAATTTATGGTCTAGTAAAGATGGTTCAGGTTTTATGCTTAACAGACTTACCATCTAGAAGATGGACAGATTAAGATTGCCTATAGATGTACTGATTAAAAGCATCTTAGCATCTTTTTCTACTACTTTTTACATTAAACTGCTCCTCTAACTCTCTGTTCTGCCTGGCTGAGAATTCAGCCTCAACGGACACTTCACTGTATATTCCAACTCTTATATAGCCCCATAATTAGGATTTTGGCCATCCCTTCAAGAGTTAAAGGCCAGCCCTTGAAAGGGATCTCTTAAAGGTACCCTGATGTATCCGCCTTTTTGTTTAATATTTTTTATAAGGAGAAATTTAGATGTTTGCAGCTGTGTGTCTGACTAACTGACAGTATCAGGTATAGAATCATCAGAGGCTCTGAGCTACCTTTAAGATTCTTCAAACTATCTCCAAGCATGGCCCTTAGGCAAAGCTTAGCCAACCTTCTCTCTGCTCTTCAACGCTCAGTTCTGCCAGGCTGAGAACTGTCTCAACTGACCCTCAACTGTTATTCCCACTCTTTTCTGGCCCCATAATTTGGATATTAGCCATTCCTTTAAGAAGTACAAGCCATCCCTTTAAGGAATCTCTTAAATCTCTTAAAGGACCCAACACATAGCAAGATTTTTCTGCAATCCCAAGTCTCATGATACACCGATGAGTGAGGGGCTAGTGAACTCTCTTTAACAGAAAGCAGCTGGTCTTAAAACTATCCCCTGGGCCTTGAGATACCCTGATGAGAAAGCGTCCAACTTTCAGGGTTCATGTGATTTTCAGGGTCGATCTGATTTTCTTGTGTTCCCAACTCCAGAGTATGTCAGACCATGAGGCAGAGACATTAAAACCCCCTCGAAGGAAGCGGATTCTCCTTAAAAATCTACTGCTCTGAGTGTGTATTTTTAATCCACGACATAAGGACACACCATATGCCCACGGCGGTCTACTTTCGCTCCGGTGACTGCAACTGACCGTTAGAAAAATGATTAAGGATTAAAGGGTATCTCTTAAAACAGCGCATGGTCACATGGTCCTCCAATAAAACCCCAATTAGTAACAGGATGTAGCCTTAAAAATACATTCCTTTCTCTAAGACGTCTTCACACACTCAGCTAAAACAAGCAAGTTGTGTCTTAATCCAACAATTTTTTAAATCCCATGAGAAGTGGAGTTGATGATTAGGGGAGGGGGAATGTTATGAACAGAGAATAAGATTTCCAAGGGAAGGTTTGAGACAGAAAATGGAGAAGAAAAGATGATTCGTCTGTTTTATAGTTCATGAAAATCGAAGGCTCACGGAGCGCCTTGGATACGCACTGTGAGAAATCATCTTTCTCAAGCCCTTTATCGTATTCTATAAGCAACAGAAATTACAGAAACCTCCCATGATTATTCTAGAAACCACAGCCCAAAGATGAGCTGGGAGAAGAAAGCGAAATCTCTCCCTGGCCTTTATAAAAGTGGAATTAAAAGAAATTGAAAAGAAATGCCCAATATACAGTTTCCAAATCTCTCTACCCCTGCACAGATCTTATATAAACTGTTGACATCGTTTTTGCACATCTGTGATGTAATTTTAGATGTGATGCGATTTGTGATATAATAATGGGACGCAATTTTTTTGGAGGGTGCAATTAATGGGAGGTCGTTCGTGATCTAACAATGTGATCTAATTTTATTTTATTTTATTTTGGGTCCACTCATCTTGTGACACCCAACTTGACTTTCAGATACGGCCCCCAAATAGGTCATCTACGAGGTGAGCCATTTTTAAAATTTGATAAATGTCAATTTTATGTTGCTTTTGGCAGGTGTCACACTAGGGAGTTTCCAGAGGATTGTAAATTCAAAATGTGTTGAGCTATCTCTCAAGTCGAGAATGAGATTTCTCTGTCTTTCTATTTAGTTATATATTATTTGCTTTTTGGGTCGCACCTGGCAATGCTCAGGGGTTGCTCCCGGCTCTGCACTCAGAAATTACTCCTGGCGGTGCTCAGGGGACCCTATGGGATGCTGGGATAGAACCAGGTTGGTCACGCTGCAAGGCAAACGCCCTCCCTGCTCTGCTATCGCTCCGGCCCCAGAATGAGATTTTTCTAGACCAAACTTCTGATGTGTCAGTTTCACACTGGTTTTAGGATTTATGACACTAATGTCTGCATTTTGGAAAATCCTGCAAATGTCTAGCCCAAGGAAAGAAAAAAAAGAAAATGCTCCCTTCGTAGTGATAAAGGTGTTATTTCTCTTAGGAGAGTGCTATTTTGAGTCCAGGGTTTTGCTTCCCTAATGAGACCATTGGTTTCTGTTTATATCTTTCTAAATATAATGAACGCACCACAGGAATATTTTGGATCTGGTCGTGTTTGGTGATTTCTGTGTTCCTAAGATCCTTGGTGGAGATCTTTGGGGGCAAGCTATTAAAAATGTGCATGCAAGATGTTCAGTTTAGCAGGGCAAGAGACCCAACAGAAACTGTTAATTTCTTGTTGTTCTTGTCGTTGCTTAACCCCAACTCAAGGTTGTGCTAATTAATGGTGTCCTGTCTCTGGTATCTTTGGAAATAGCTGAGCCCCAGGAGACGCTTCATGTTCCTTTGCTTTGCGTTTTTTCTAATTATTATTAATGAATCAACATGTTGCTGATTTAAAGGCCACAGCTCAGAGCAGGGACAGTGTTTATGCAAATATAAAAGTCACTTGCACATTCCTTTGAGCTCAAGGGTGTGGGTTGATGTCAGACGTCACCTTGGCTCAGCCTGAATCTGACAGATCTGGGAATTAAACTTGGAGGCAGATATTTTTTGCTGCACTCTAGGCATCTCTCAGACATGGGGCAGAGCTGCTACTTGTTCTCCCTGTGCCCAGCTGCTCCTGAGGCACCCGGGAGGCATGGCAGCTTCTAGCCCTGGCCTGCCACCCCAGCAGAGCCTCACAACAAGCCAGACGACCCCCGACCCCGACTCCATGGGGGCCACCGTTTTCCACATCCGGACTTCCCTCTCGTCAGAACTCCACCCAGCAGACCAGACTATCACAGCCTGGATCATCCACACCCACCCTGCAGCAGTTTTTTAAAATCCGGCCCAGGTATGCTGGTCCAGAGACTCTGAGACATGGGGCAGAGCTGCTCCTTGCTCTCCCTGTGCCCAGCCGCTCATGAAGCGCCCGGGAGGCATGGCGGGTTCTAGCCACCCCAGCAGAGCCTCACAACAAGCCAGACCACCCCCCCCCTTACTCCACGGGCCCGCCATTTTTCACATCCGACTCCCTCTTGTCACAATTCCACCCAGCAGACCAGACTATCACAGCCTGGCTTGCGCAGCCGCTAGCGGCCATGCTGTTCATCAATAATTGCTTTATTTAGAGGTGACTACAAGAGTATGCCACTGCACGGCAAGCCTGGCAAGCTGCTCGTGTCGCATTTGATATGACAAATACCAGTAACATTTATATTAGGTCATTCCCATGACCTAATAAAATGGCTTGAGGCTCTTTATGTTCCTGGAGCAAGCGGATGCCCTTGGGTTCTACTAGCATGAGACGGGACATATGGAGATATTACTGGTGACCGCTCTAGCCAATAGATGATCAATGGGAAGATAGTGATAGTGAGTCTAGGCATAATCCCATGTGGTCTTAAAACCACACACATGGATTTTCAGGTGATACATTGTTGCATATTCTCTCTGTGAACAGGCAACAATTAAGTCCTAAGAGTGCTGTTTAATGCAAACCTCATTGGCTACTTGCTTGCAAATCAGACACACACAGGTCTATAGGGGCAATGGGCTCATGCTAACCATGGGGAAAAGAATTCCTACACCCTGGTTTAACATCTGCCTTTGTGAACTGTTCTCTAGTCCCCAGCAGCGGAAGATGCTCTAATTCCCTAGCTTTCTAGGGAATCAACGTCACGTCATCCAGGACTGGAGCAATAGCAGAGCAAGGAGTGTGTTTGCCTTGCACGTGACCAACCTAGTTCCATCCCGGCATCCCATAGGGTCCCCTGAGCATCCCCAGGAGTAATTCCCTGAGTGCAGAGCCAGGAGCAACCCTGAGCATCCCAAGTGGTACCCAAAAAGGCATCAGGTTGCATCTGACCAATGAGATTGAGGATGATGTTTCTGTATGCAAATGATGGGATGTGGGGAACCAATCGGACTAGGTATGCAAATAAGGGTTTATAGAGGACCAATCAGAGGCCGAGCGATAGCAGAGCAGGGAGGGCGTTTCTTGCATGTGACCAACCTGGTTCCATCCCAGCACCCCATAGGGTCCCCCGAGCACCCCCAGGAGTAATTCCTAGGTACAGAGCCAGGAGGAGCCCTGAGCATCCTAGTGGTGCTCAGGGGACCCTATGGGATGCTGGGGATGGAACCAGGTTGGTCAATGCAAGGCAAACGCCGTCCCTGCTCTACTATCACTCTGGCCCCAAGCGCTCTGTGTTCGAAGAAGATAAAAAAATATGTAAGTAATTGGACTTTGGGAATATCAGACACCTCATTCTACACCATAGACTGACGTATTCTCCCACGGCCCAGGCAATGTGGGAAAAGTCTTTTATTGTACCTCCAAAGAATATTCCTTCCCGCTCCCTGAATTATTAAATTCTAGGATGTGGTTAAAGTCTAAATGTTACAGCTTCAGGTACAACTGCCTGTCGAAATTGCCTTTGGCTCCTTTATGGGCTTGCTTGGAAAAATTAGGAAGATTGAATTGCACCTGAAATATTTAGACAGACATGTTGAAAAGGAAAAAAATAGAAAGGAAAGTGTTGCAGAGGAAAGATATGGCCAGGTTTCCCTCGCAGGGTTTATGGGAACACAATAGGCTCATTTCTACAGCTGTGATTCATGACTTAGTACATTAAAAAATCAATCCGATAAATGTAATTCAATCATTTTCCTCAAAGTTACAAGAAGGCCAAAGAGACAGGCATAGAAATTAATATATTCAAGTCTTTGAGAAGCATATTTGATGATAAATTATGTCCTTAATTCATCTATTTTTTTTTCTTCAAGAATGAACATTTCTCGAAGGTGTTCAAAAAAAAAATGAGGCATCGGTGAAAGCCGTGCTGGATTAATTCCAAATGTGGCCTTTCTCGCAGGTAATCACTGGCTTGTTCTTTTCAAGATAGGGGAAATGTTAGCAATGTACTTTAGACTAGAACTTTCAGTACTAGACGTCACAGATGATTTTCTGTAAGTGCCTGAATACTTTATCCGCATATGAAACATGATGTTGATAATCAACATGTTTGATTAACCAATCAAACAGGATTGGTTAATCAATCAGTAACCAATGTAAATGAACACGATTGGTTAATCCATAAGTCATCAATAATTAATTGATCATGATGAATCGATGACTTAATCTCCACCATACTCACATTGCTTAGATGTCATTTGACTGACTTATTTTATTTATTTATTTATTTATTTATTTATTTATTTATTTATTTTGCCCATGAGGGCCTCCATCTTCCACATCGGACTTTCCTCTCATCAGAACTCCACCCAGCAGCAGACGATCCTATCACAGCCGGGATCATCGACACCCACCCTGCAGCAGTTTTTTTTCCCAATCCGGCCAGGTATGCTGATCCAGAGACTTACTGACATGGGGCAGAGCTGCTACTAGCTCTCCCTGTGCCCAGCCGCTCATGAGGCGCCCGGGAGGCATGGTGGGTTCTAGCCCTGGCCCGCCACCCCAGCAGGGCCTCACAACAAGCCAGATGACCCTCCCACTCCATGAAGGCCACCATCTTCCACATCGGACTTCCCTCTTGTCAGAACTCCACCCAGCAGCAGACGAGCCTATCACAACTGGGCTTGTCTATCAATAAATCCTTTATTTAGAGGCGACTACAAGAGTGTGCCACCCACACGGCAAGCCTGACAAGCTGCCCATGTTGTATTTGATATGCTAAATCCCAGTAATAATATATTAGGTCATTCCCATGACCTAATATAATTGTCTAAGGACTCTTTATGTTCCTGGAGCAAGCAGATGCCCTTGGGCTCTACTAGCATGAGACAGAACATATGGAGATATTACTGGTGCCCGCTCTAGCAAATAGATGATGAATGGGAAGATAGTGATAGTGATCTATTTATCTATTTATCTAATTATCTATTTATCTATTTATTGCTTTTTTGGGTCACACCGGCAATGCTCAGGGGTTACTCCTGGTTCTGCACTCAGGAATTACTCCTGGGGGTGCTCGGGGACCCCCATGGGATGCTCAGGTTGGCTGCATGCAAGGCAAACGCCCTACTAGATGAACTATAGCTCATTTATTTTTCCTTTATTTTTATCTTGCTGTTGTAGCTTACAATAATATTACAGCCGTGATTTAATGGTTGACAAATTCTGTGCCAATGTTTTCCTCCAATGTCCCACGACTTGTCCACCTTTTCCCAATGGCTCCATGAAGCACACAAATCCAACAGTCCCTTTCCCAGTTCTCTTGATCATCTCTCAGAATTAATTTCCATTCTCCATTTGTTTTTGACATTATGTTGCCCCCAAGCTTTTTTTTTTCTCTCTCATCAAATGCTTCTTGGTTTTCACCAGAGCAATTGTGAAATACAGTTAGAACATCATGACTATTTCCAGGTTGGTTTCCATTGGGTTGGGGTTATTGGACAGACAATTGTTTTGAGTGTTATTTGTTAATACAACTGTCAACGAATGCTGCTATCCAGAGGCACTTAACTTGATTAAAGTCACTTTCCAAAAACACCCTTTTTATTCAGTAAATGCTTCTATAGAAAATATATTGCTGGCACCATCTGCAAATAAATAACGTCTGTGCTATTTGGCCTTTAAATGTATCCCCTGTCAGAAGTTGACATTCAACGGTGATTAGAAAATCCAAGATTGACACCTTGGACTGAATATATCAATGCTCAAGTCTAGCCTTGTGTGACTTTTGTATAGTTGAATGATTTCCGGTCACCTGATCAGGCACTGACCACTTAGCTTTATCCAATATCTTCCTTGTTTTTCTGTTCTGTAAATAGAAACTGCAATTTATCAGTAGATGAGAGTCTACTACTGAGAGTAACCCACCTGCACAGCAGAGCCTGGCAAGCCACCCGTGTTGCATTTGATATGGCAAATACCAGTAACAATTATGGACCTCATTCTCATGATCTGAAGGAATGGTTTGAGGCTCTTCATGTTCCTGGAGCGAGCAGATGCCCATGGGCTACACTAACATGTGACAGGATGTATGGAGATGTTACTGGCGCCCTCTTGAGCAAATGGATGAACAACGGGAAGAGAAATGATACAAGTGATAGAACACCTAAGGGGTGTATTTTCAATTGGGGGATTCACATCATAATTCTATTATGTTCTCCATGCAAGATTTGTTTCTCAGTATATCACAAGTGGTATATTACAGTGGTATATAATACACAGTGGTATATTAAAAATTAAGGGAAAAAAGGCATCCCACATCAAAGCCAGGGTGGCTCTTGCTGGTTCTAACCCAGTCCAATTCTGGGACCTTGGGAAATAGGAGGAAATATCTCTAATCTAGATGTGGTGGACTCATAGTAGAAATTTTATGATAGTGCAGCGGGGAGGGCATTTGCCTTACATGCAACCGACCCAGGTTCAATCCCCAGCATCCCATAGAGTCCCCTGAACATGTTCAGGAGTAATTCCTGAGTGCAGAGCCAGGAGCAACCCCTGAGCATTGCCGGGTTTGACCAAAAAAGCCAAAAATAAATTATGAGGAGATTCCAAGAGTTATTAGAATCAAACTGTCTCATCTGCATCTATTTCCATTCTCCTGTTGTGTTTACACAAGATGGGTCTCTTTAGCATAAAGCTTGGACCTAGAGACAGGTAAATGGCTTAAATAGGAAAGACCCAGAGCTAGGGAGGGAGGGCGTCACCAAGCAAGGGGAGTGGGGGAATTCCTCGGATTCACACCCAAATTCTTGGCTGGTTGAAATAGTCAATTCAGAAGCCCATTTTCCCATGTGTGTTATGATAGCAACTAGTTCCCTAAAATTCTTCTCTCTCCACTCTTCTCTCTCCACTAATCTTTCTTGGCCTCACACTTGCACAACTTAGGGCAGTGATCTTATATTGTTTATTTGTTGTTGTTTTATTTGGGAGTAGGGGGCCACATTTCCAAGGCTCACGTTCCCCTTATCCCTGGCTCTGTCCTCTGGGATCACTCCTGGTGGCCTCAGTTACCAGACATGAATGCAAGAATCAATCCCATGTAGGTTGCATGTAAGGCAAGTGCGCCATGAACCACTATTTGCACAGATTTATCCATTTCCAAGACACCAATTATTTCAAAAGCAACAATGAAGAACAATCATTCAAGAAACACATGTTCGCAGATATCAGCTGTATTTTTTTAAATATTTTTGCTCATGGATTACTCACTAAATCTCTGTGCGAAAGGGAATATAAATATAGCAAGGCAAGAAAAGTTTCTGCATTACCTCCTGTATAATAAAGTAATATGATTGCCCTGAGTGGATCGGAAGAGAATATGGTATCACATTATACAGATTTGATTCCTAACTGGAGCTAATTTTGACTAATGTATTCCTATGAATTTAATGAGTCCCCGTCTCGGGATCTGAGAGGCAATTCTGTTAAATGCGGTTGCTATAATTCAGAAACTACGCGAAAGCAACCTGAACCTATCTCCTCATTAATCCATTTATAGTTTGGGCTCTGATTAGAAAAAAAAATAGAACAGAAGAACATATTTATATTCCTAATTAAAAAGGTCATTGCATATGTGACTACAGATGGGATGGTAATTGTCTTTGAAAGTCTTGGAACAACTCATTTTCTCTTCAAAAGTCTAATTATTTTCTTATCTAGCAGAGCATATTGGAGTCACAGCCAGACTCACTTGCATTTTTCCTCGTTAGCAACCAAGGATTCCGGTGCTAAGGATCTTGAAGGATGGAACAAGTCACAGGAGTGGAAATACATCTGGTATTTATGCAAAAGGACCTTTGATTACCCCCTTCCCAATTTCCTTCTCCTCCCAGGAGTGGGCCAAGAAGTCACAGATATCATCCACTCACCCTTGACAATGACTTGAACCACATAAAATGTTTTCAATTCAATCAAAATACTCAACAGAACTGAGGCATCTGGTCAGAAATTGCTCCTGGGGGTGCTCGGGGACCCTATGGGATGCTGGGATGGAACCAGGTTGGTCACGTGCAAGGCAAACGCCCTCCCTGCTCTACTATCACTCCGGCCTCTGATTGGTCCTCTAGAAACCCTTATTTGCATACCCAGTCCGATTGGTTCCCACATCCCGCCATTTGCATACAGACACATCATCCGCAGTCTCATTGGTCGGATGCAACCTGATGCCTTTTTGGGTACCACTTGGGATGCTCAGGGGTTGCTCCTGGCTCTGCACTCAGGAATTACTCCTGGGGGGTGCTCGGGGGACCCTATGGGATGCTGGGGATGGAACCAGGTTGGCCCAGGACCAAGGCAAACACCCTACCCACTGTGATATAGCTCTAGCCCTCTGGTGTAATATCTTAATAAATGTAAGTTTATTTATTATTCATGCCGTCTTAATAAATGTGTATTTATTCCTTCAATGTCTGTCTGTTTATTTATTTATTTTTTTGCTTTTTGGGTCACACCCAGCAATGCTCAGGGGTTACTCCTGGCTCTGCACTCAGGAATTACTCCTGGCGGTGCTCGGGGACCATATGGGATGCCGGGGATCGAACCCGGGCAGGCACAGGCCGGCTGCGTGCAAGGCAAACACCCTACCCGCTGGGCTATCGCTCCGGCCCCAATGTCTGCCTGTTTCTACCTATCTCTGTCTCTCTGTCTCTGTCTTTCTCTGTCTCTCTCTGTCTCTCTCTGTCTCTTCCTCTTTCTCTTTCTCTGTCTCTCTCTGTCTCTGTCTCTGTATCTGTCTCTCTCTGTCTCTCTCTGTCTCTTTCTCTTTCTCTGTCTCTCTCTGTCTCTGTCTCTGTATCTGTCTCTCTCAGTCTCTCATCCAAATTCTCTGTTCCCCAGGACAGAATACTTAGTGAATTTATTAAGTACATGAATAAATAATAAATAAACATATGTGCTCTGCATCAGAGGCACAGCACTGGGCTTAGACACTTGCTTTGTATGTGATTGACTCTGGTTCTTCTACCCTTACATAACCGGGAGCCCAGGGCACCTCCAGGAGTCATTCCTGGGTGCAGAGGCAGTAGGAACCCCTGAGAACACCCAGGTGGGGTCTGACACCCACACCTGTACCCCAGCACCTCATACACGTGCGCTTTCTTCTGAGATTCGGTTCAGAGTCTTGGGGAGTTTCAGGCTTGCTTTGAAGCTGAGATGGGCAGTATCGGAGCCGTGTTTATGCAGGGGGAGCTAATGCCTAGACAGGAAGACTGACCGGGCATCCCGTCTCTGCTGCCTTGGGAAAGTTGTAGCTGAGTGGTTCCAGGGAACAGAGAATTTGGAGGAAGAGATAGAGGCAGACAGGCAGACAGACAGACAGACGACAGACAGACAGACGACAGACAGACACACAGAGACAGAGACAGAGACAGAGAGAGACAGAAGAGACAGAGAGAGACAAAGAGACAGAAAGAGATAGAGACAGAGAGACAGATAGACAGAAACAGAAAGAGAGAGACAGAGACAGAGAGAGACAGATAGAGACAGAGACAGAGAGAGAGACAGAGAGAGAATTTCTAGAAAATGCGCCCAGACACATTCTGGTGATCTTCCCAGGTGCTCTTGTTCTTCCCCCTGGAAACTCGGCACCATTCTACTGAATATTCCCTGGACCTACTGCTGACCTCTATGGCCAGTGTGTGGTCACCACGTCCTGCAGTTAATTCAGTCTGCGTGACCTGTTTCCTTCCTCTTCCTTCCTTCCTTCTCTCCCCTCCCTCCTTCCTTCCTTCCCTCCTTCCCTCCTTCCCTCCTTCCCTCCTTCTTCCTTCCTCCCCTCCTTCCCTCCTTCCCTCCTTCCTTCTTTCCTTCCTTCCTTCCTTCCTTCCTTCCTTCCTTCCCTCCTTCTCTCCTTCCCTCCTTCCTTCCTTCCTTCCTTCCTTCCTTCCTTCCTTCCTTCCTTCCTTCCTTCCTTCCTTCCTTCCTTCCTTCTCTCCTTTCCTCCTTCCCTCTTTCCCTCCTTCCCCTTCTTCCTTCCCTCCTTCCCCTCCCTCCCTCCCTCCCTCCCTCCTTCCTTCCTTCCTTCCTTCCCTCCTTCCCTTCTTCCTTCATTCCCTCCTTCCCTCCCTCCCTCCCTCCCCTCCTTCCTTCCTTCCTTCCATCCTTCCTTCCCTCCTTCCCTTCTTCCTTCCTTCCCTCCTTCCCTCCCTCCCTCCCTCCTTCCTTCCTTCCTTCCCTCCTTCCCTCCTTCCCTTATTCCTTCCTTCCCTCCTTCCCTCCCTCCCTCCTTCCTTCCTTCCTTCCTTCCTTCCTTCCTTCCTTCCTTCCTTCCTTCCTTCCTTCCCTCCCTCCTTCCTTCCTTCCTTCCTTCCTTCCCCCTTCTTTCCTTCCTTCCTTCTTTCCTTCTTTCTTCATCCATCCTTTCCTTTTTCTTTTTTAAGATATTTAACAATATTTTTCTTGAATCAAAGAACCATGGTATGCAAAGTTACAATGTTTCAGCCTTAGACCTACAATATTTCAACACGAAACCCAGCACCAATGTCCGCTCCCGTCCTGAAGTGCTCCCATACTCCCTCCCTGGGTAGGAGGGGGGGAAGAAGAGGAGGAGAAGAGAAGAAGGAAGAGGAGGAGGAGAAGGAGAAGAAGAAGAAGGAGGAGGAGGAGAAGATGAAGAAGTAGAAGAAGTAGAAGAAGGAGGAGGAGGAAAAAAGAGGAGGAGGAGGAGGAGGAGAAGAAGAAGAAATGTTGAATGATTAAAGCAAACTTCCTTGATGATTTAATCATTCTCAGTCTGACTATCAAAATAGTTTGCTATTAATTAGGAGGCTGGACTGTGGACATGATTATTACAGGGGAGATGAAGTGGTTTTATAAACCGACTAAACATTGGCTTTTCGGGAGGCACTTAACATCAGTTCCACGCATCCGTTCCTAATCACAAAAATTAGCCTGGAAAGACAGAGAACACCATCATATTACTTGCTTGATTTTTTCCTCGACAATGTCCATATTCGTGAAATATACCCAGCAGGTTAATCAGTTCTAATTTTCCCAGCAATAATAAATAACCTCTATGGGAATTTTCCCCCCTTACACACTTTGGAGGATTATAAATCAGTTAGCATGTTGGTAATCAATGCATTATAAGTTAACAATAAAAGGTGGATTCCACCTGCATAAGGGTAACATTGTGGTGTTTGTGTGTGTGTGTGTGTGTGTTTTCCACATTTTCCACATCCGGACTTCCCTCTCATCAGAACTCCACCCAGCAGACCAGCCTATCACAGCCAGGCTCATCGAGATCCACCCTGCTGCAGTCTTTATTAAATCCGGCTCAGGTATGCCGGGCCAGAGACTCACAGACATGGGGCAGAGCTGCTACTGGCTCTCCCTGTGCCCAGCTGCTCATGAGGCACCCAGGAGGGATGGCCGGTTCTAGCCCTGGCCCGCCACCCCAGCAGAGCCTTGCAAAAAGCCAGATAACCCCCACTCCATGATGGCCTCCATTTTCCACATCCAGACTTCTCTCTCGTCAGAACTCCACTCAGCAGACCAGCCTATCACAGCCCAGCTCATCAATAAATGCTGGATTTAGAGATGACTACAAGAGTATGCTACCCACACGGCAGAGCCTGGCAAGCTACCCGTATCGTCTTTGATATGCCAAATACCAGTAACAATTATAAACCTCATTCCCATGACCTGATGGAATGGTTTGAGGCTCTTTATGTTCCTGGAGCAAGCAGGTGTCCTTGGGCTCTACTAGCATGAGACAGGACATATGGAGATGTTACTTGTGCTCGCTGGAGCCAATCGATGATGAACGAGAATTAGTGATCAGTGATCAGTGTGTGTGTGTGTGTGTGTGCGTTGTATGTGTAACACAATCTACGTCATCCTGTGTTACGAGCTTTAGAACCAACCCTTTTTGGGAAACCAGGCGGCTTCAGCGAGCCTTATTTTTGGTTCTATCTTGGGTGGTGTTTGTGAAGACGATAAGGCATTGAGGGGAGTCCTGAGCAAATTAGAAAGGGGGTGAGTGGATCAGTAAATCAGAGTCCCATTGAGGGAGATCACACATTGGAAAAACACAAGTTCTGTGCAGTTTTTTCAGTCAAGAAATGCTGTTAGCTCATGGCAGGGGGTATTTCCTGCTGCAATTAGGAAGAGGGGAAGTGGGAACTGTGTTTGCCGGCTCAGTTCTCAGGGAATTTACAGCTGTTTCTAGGACAGCTTCTGCAGCTCATTAAACCAACGTCTCGATATATAGGGGACTTGTCTCATATTTCTGGGGCTCGGATTCTTCTAGAAGAAACACAACATCTTTGATTACTACACACACATAGAGACATACAGACACACACACACCCACTCACACCATCTTCAGCAAAATAGCCATATGTGCCGTTCACTGGCAATAATTCACTCTTTTCTTTCACAACAGCTGTCCTCCTGTTGGCTGGAGTCATTGTTTTATTCTTGACCCTCACTGCCTATCTACAAGGCCAAATCATGCTTCCATCCCGATTTAGATTATGTCTGGGAGCTAAGCATAGACTTGGGCCCCCCACGAGCAGCGCCGGGAGCGGGTCTTCTGTGGAGTGAGCCCGGATCATCGACACCCACCCTGCAGCAGTTTTTTTTTCAATCCGGCCCAGGTATGCTGAACCAGAGACTCTCAGACATGGGGCAGAGCTGCTCCTTGCTCTCCCTGTACCCAGCTGCTCGTGAGGCGCCCAGGAGGCATGGCGGGTTCTAGCCCTGGCCTGCCACCCCAGCAGAGCCTCACAACAAGCCAGATGACCTCCCTTACTCCAGGGGGCCGCCATTTTCCACATCCTGACTTCCCCTCTCGTCACAACTCCACCCAGCAGACCAAACTATCACAGCCTGGCTTGCGTGGCCGATAGCGGTCCCACGGTTCATCTATAAATGCTTTCTTTAGAGGTGACTACAACAGTATGCCACCCGCACGGCAAGCCTGGCAAGCTGCTCGTGTCGTATTTGATATGCCAAATACCAGTAACATTTACATTAGGTCATTCCCGTGACCTAATATAATGGTTTGAGGCTCTTTATGTTCCTGGAGCAAGCGGATGCCTTTGGGTTCTCCTAGCATGAGACAGGACATATGGAGATATTACTGGTGCCTGCTCTAGCAAATAGATGACTAATGGGAAAATAGTGATAGTGATAGTGTAGTGATAGTGATAGCTAAGCATAGAAATCACATTTCAAAACAGGTTTAGATGTTACGATGAAAGGCGACGTTGGGACTTAGCGATACCGTATATGTATATTAGAGACTTATCAAGTCTGAAGTTTAACTTCTTCAGGCAGCAAATCACGAAAGAAAAATCCAAGGTTGTCTTATTTATTTTTGATTTGGAAGGAGGCATGCGTACATAGACCTAAGCATTCTATTTGCTTTTTTTTCACCGTTTCTGAAGCAAATTCCATTCTGAGATAAATAAATTCAAGAGGCTTCATGATGGATCTGCAGGGGTCTGTCCTAATAAAGTCCAAGTGATGATTTGGAGAGGGGTTGGGTGCAGAAATAAGAAGGTTGAGCAAGGTGAGAGTGAAAGAAAGCCTTATAGATGAGGACAATCGTGGCTCTATTGTTTGGAGTGTGCAAAGGGGGCAGAGCCAGCCGAGAAAATAAAACACGATGATCCCTAAATGTATGCAGGGAAGCCACAATGTGTAAGAGAAGGGATAGAGAGAGAGACAGACAGACAGACAGAGAGGAACAGAGAGAGAGGAGAGACAGAGACAGAGAGAGACACAGAGAGAGGAGAGACAGAATGATAGAGAGAGGAGATAGAAAGACAGAGAGAAGAGGCAAAGTGTCTGCCATAGAGGCAGAGTGGGGGAGGAGGAGGGAATCAGGGGGACATTGGTGGTGGGAAATGGGCACTGGTGGAGGGATGGGTGCTGGATCACGCTATGCCTGGAAACCCAACCATGAACAGCTTTGTAATTGTATATCTCTCAGTGGTATAATAAAATAAAATTAAAGTCTATAGCACACCACAATTTAAATCCAATACCCCTTCCACCACTACCCAGACTGCTCTGTTATAAAGCATATTAATAAATGTACTTTGGAGGTTCTGAGAGAGTTCATCAGGTCGAAGATTGCCTTGCATATGGCTGACCTGTGTTTAATCCCGGGCATCCCATATGGTGCTCCAAGCACTGGCAGTAATAAGCATTGCCCATAGAGCCAGGAGTTACTCCTGAGAATTATCGGACGTGACCCAAATCCACAAGAAAAATGAAACAAATACAGATTGGACTGCTTGCTGCAAAGAAACTTAAAGAATTGGCATTATCAAACTACTGAAAGATGCTTTGTGAGGATTACCAAATGATGTCCACTGACTTAAATCAAGAAATTAAAACAAGTTAGTGGGATGGAATATTATAGCTCATCTCACGTACCCAGGTGGCTTTCAGCTCTGCTCTCTGAGAAATATTGCATTAATGTTCATTTTCTTTTACCTGGGTTTCATTATGGTCATAATCCCTGTGTTCCCCATCACTCATAATATTATTTTTAATTGATTGCTAATCTCTTTTAAAGCTGACATTAATTAGGTAAAACCAACAACTGCAAAATTTAGAATGAAGAGAATTGAGACGGGGTAAAAGGACCATAAATATTATTTAGAATAACAGAAGGACCTGGTGGTAAATATTGCCGGGAGCTCACCCTCCTTGGCCAGTGATGAAGAAGTTGGCGATTATTGTGGTGATGTTGGTCCTTTTGATAGTGATGATAATGGTGTTGATTATAATGATGGTGGTGATGAAGAAGTTGGTGATTATTGTGGTGATGTTGGTCATTTTGATGGTGGTGATGATCACGGCATTATGACCAACGTCCCCATAATATCACCAACTTCATCACCGCTATCATGATCACCAAAAAACGCTCATCATCACCACCATCAAAATCACCAACATCACCACAATATTGCCAATTTCTTCATCACCATCATCATAATCAACGCTGTCATCATCGCCACCATCAAAATGACCAACACCACAATAATCACCAACTTCTTCATCACCGCCATCATCATAATCAACGCCGTCATCACCACCACCATCAAAATGACCAACGCCACAATAGCTACCAACTTCTTCATCACCTCCGACCATCATCATCGCCAATAACCATTAAGACTAGTCACCTTCCTCTACACACACAGAGGAAGCCTACTTACTATACGCTCAAAGATGACAATGTGTTTATTCTTTTGAAACACTTAAAGGGGGCCAAAGCAATAGTCCAGCCGGTAGGGCGTTTACCTTGCACGTGACCAACCTGGTTCCATCCTCAGCATCCCATAGGGTCCCCCGAGCGCCATTAGGAGTAATTCCTGAGTGCAGAGCCAGGAGCAACCCCTGACCATTGCTGGTTGAGACCCAAAAAGATAAAAAAAAATCCGAAACCCTTCAAGTCTTTATATTCATACTGACAACACCACCATCTGTGACGGAAATCATGTGTCAGTATAGGAATATTAATGCAAATTGTGTGGGGACATTTGACAATAATTGATGGTGTCTGTGGATGCAGGGATTGAAAACCCTATGGTCATTTTAATTATTCAAGTTCCCAGGAAACAAAACCGTCTCTTGGTGAGTGACAGACTAGTGTGAGCGGATTTCATTTTGGTTTACAGCAGCCAATTAAAGAAACCAATTACAGTTTCAAATTGTGTCAACACAGATTGACCTAATTTGATCTGTGTTAATCAGCTACACAAACAAAGACCATATGCAGGACAGTTTAAATTGGACAAAAGAATATGAAACGGGTCCTCCAAGCTTTGTTTAATCAACAACCCCCACCGCCTGGGAAAAAAATAATACACCAGCAGGCAATATTTAAAATTGTGCACACAAACAAAAAATAATCCGTCAAGGCATCATTCAAATAAGGGGTGCATTAATGAGAATTTAATCGTCAATCTGCCCACTGTTATCTTCCACAATAAGTTTCCATGGGCTCAGACACTTCTAAAAATGTAGCTAAAATCTAATTCCTGGAATGCAAAGGCATCTCTGTTATTATCTTAAGTGAGTCATACTCCAAGTTCAGCATCTCTGTCTAAGTGAATAAAAGGAAGCTTAAAAAAATCAAAGATACCTGTGAACTCTAGCACTGTAGTAACTCTCCAATGGCAAATATCTTGAATGGAAAGTGTTAAATCTGAGTTTTTTCTTTTTGGGGTCACACTCGGGAATTACTCTTGGTGGTGCTATAGGGACCGTATGGGATGCCAGGGATCGAATCCAGGTTGGCTGTGGGCAAGGCAAATGCCCTATTTGCTAGACTATTGCTCTGGCCCCTAAATATGATTTTTAATTAAAGCCCCTCATAGAAGTAGATGCTTTTTTTTCTTACTAGGTTTTAGCTCACATGCCCTTGGAGATTTTTAATCAAATAGATGAACTGCAAGAACAAATATGAACATGTAAAAAAAGTTTCATTCTTTTCCCTGGTGATATAATAGTATACATAGATAGTCTTTGCATCCTGTTACAAAAAATGAAAGAATTAATCCTATGGTTAGGTATCGAGGAGTCAAAATATCTTTTCCTATCTGTTAGAGAGATATGGAGAGAGATAGGAAACAGAGAGATACAGTTGGAGAGAGAGAGAAAGAAAGATAGAGAGACATACATAAACAGAGACAGAGATAGAGAGACAGAGATAAACAGAGATAGACAGACAGACAGACAGACAGACAGATAGATAGATAGATAGATAGATAGATAGATAGATAGACAGACAGACAGACAGAGACAGACAGACAGACAGACAGACAGACAGACAGATAGATAGATAGATAGATAGATAGATAGATAGATAGATAGAAAGACAGAGATAGACGGACAGATAGATAGACGGACAGATAGATAGACAGATAGACAGACAGATAGACAGATAGACATCCAGACAGACAGACAGACAGACAGACAGACAGACAGACAGACAGACAGACAGATAGATAGATAGATAGATAGATAGATAGATAGATAGATAGATAGATAGATAGATAGATAGATAGATAGATAGATAGATAGATAGATAGATAGATAGATAGATAGATAGATAGATAGATTGATAGATGGATGGATGGATGGACAGATGGATGGATGAATGAATGAATGGATGGACGAACGGACGGACGGATGGACGGATGGATGGACAGACAGACAGACAGACCGACAGACAGATCAACAGATAGATCGATAGATAGATAGATCGATAGATCGATAGATAGATAGATAGATAGATAGATAGATAGATAGATAGATAGATAGATAGATAGATAGATAGATAGATAGATAGATAGATAGATAGATAGATAGATGGATGGATGGATGGATGGATGGATGGATGGATGGATGGATGGATGGATGGATGGATGGATGGATGGATAGATACATACATACATAGATACATAGATACATAGATACATAGATACATAGATACATAGATACATACATAGAGAGAGACAGAGAGAGACACAGAGAGAGGGGAGATTGCCTGCAATAGAGGCAGGTTCCCGGTGGGTGGGTGAAGGGAATCTGGGACACTGGTCTTGGGCAATATTCAGTGGTGAAGAGTGTTGCAACACTGTGTCACGGAAACCCAATTATGCCCAACTTTCTAACTGTATCTCACAGGCAATCAATAATAATATTAATACTAATAATAATGTAAAAAATTCCTCCCCTTCTAATTTGCACACCGAAATGCGACATTCCAAAGTCTCCCACACATTATTTCCACCAGCCCAAACATCTTGTGATTCTAACATTTCCCAGATGCACGGAAAATATTAGGTGAAGAAATGGCAACCACATCCTGTCTCTCTATTTGCATATCTATATATCTCCCTCTCTGTCTCTCTGTCTCTTTGTCTCTGTCTCTCTATATATTCATCTCCCACTGTCTCTATATCTTTCTCTCCCTCTCTGTCTCTGTCTCTCTCTAATCCTCACCCCAAAGAAAGATACTAGTTGAGCATGTTTATTTTTTACAAGTTTTCCCCCTAAACTCATTATTAGTGATTCAGATTTTAACCACATATGGGGTCAAGGTACATCAGAATTTTTTCTTTGCTTTTGGAATTTCAGGCCCAGATGCTACGGCAGCTAAGTCCTGGTGGTCTTGGGGCAATGGAGCCCCGGTCAGGCCCCCTCGAGACGAGCTCCCTTAGCGCCTCTAAGGAAGCTCCCCCTCTAATCCCAAACAGGAATGAGGAATGCCTTTCTGTTTGCGAAAACGCAAGCCAAACAGAACAGCACTCTCCATAAATTATTTATAATATAAAAATCAATATCTATGTAACCATCAAGACACAAGCCTATAAAACAGATGGGAAACAAAAATGGCATACAAAGCAAATATTTATTTAAAAAATTATTAAGATTACAGGGGATATGATTCAGTTTAAGCAGTTGTTTTGAAAAATATAATATCTGCGCTGGAGCAACAGTACATTGGAGGAGGGTGTTTCCTTGTACGTGGCGATACTCAGGGGTTGCTCCTGGCTCTGCACTCAGGAATTACTCCTGGGGGTGCTCGGGGACCCTATGGGATGCTGGGATCAGGTTGGTCACGTGCAATGCAAACGCCCTCCCTGCTCTGCTATCACTCCGGCCTCTGATTGGTCCTCTATAAACCCTTATTTGCATACTCAGTCCGATTGGTTCCCCACATCCCATCATTTGCATACAGACACATCATCCGCAGTCTCATTGGTCGGATGCTACCTGATGCCTTTTTGGTCCACACCCGCGATGCTCAGGGGATGCTCCTGGCTCTGCACTCAGGACTGACTCCCAGCTCTGTGACTCCAAACTCGAACCAATAAAGAACCAATAATTTTCTTCTCTCCCAGAGACAGCTGCCCAACTGCTCTTATTTCTTATTTTCTCATTCTTTTTATCGTTTCTTTCTGAGATGTTGCACTCAGGGAGGGTCCTTGCCGGCATACAGCTAAGTCTGGTTCCACCCCTGCACCCCAACCTCTGGCCTCCTGAGCCCTGCAGGGAGTGACCCCTGAGCACAGAGCGGGGAGTCAGCCTTAAGCACAGCCAAGCGTGGCCTCTTCCCCTCAAAAAATCAACTTTTTCTGCCCTATTTCATTAGGTTTTATAGGATGTGTTGCCATGCCATCTCTCTGCAATGTTCAACCCCTCCAACGTGGCGTTTTATAGAGAAATGGCTCTCTCTGAATTCTCCTCCATTCTCTTTTTCACAGGGAGAGGAACTACGTTTCCTGGACACATCCTGTAATAATGCAATTTCACTCAATGGCTCAGGTGAATTGCTGCCTTATTCGGTGCCGTTCCGTGCTGAAGGATGCGTGTGCACGCCAGAAACCATCTGCAGTACAGCCTCTCTCCTGACAGTCTTCTTTTGTAATTCAATGCATTATTTTGAGCAAATTAAAGGAGAAAACCAGTGTTTCCATGATTGCCGCTCATATTGTTGTCACAGAAAGACAATTTGTCAAAGAGAGGCCTTTGATATATATATGTATATATACGTATATATACATATATATGTATATATATATATATATACATATACATATATATGTATATATACATATATATACATATATATGTATATATACGTATATATATATATATATATATATACATATATACATATATATGTATATATATATATGTATATATACATATATATACATATATATATATATATATATATATATACACTAGACTTTTCCTAATGTTAGCACAGAAAAAAAATAACGATACCACTGTTAACACAGGTATAATAACGGAAAGAAAATGGGAGAATACCATGCAATTTCCAAATAGGAAAATCAATTAGGGTATCAGTAATAGCAGAAAAACCTCTAATGCTATAATAATATTTCTACAAAGCTTGCCTCAGAGAGCCAGGGTGATCATGCGATGTGTAAGGATGGTACTTTGCAAGCAGACAGCCAGGTTTGATCCCTGGCATCTATAACGCTTCCCTGACGAATACCATGAGTGATCCCATTGCAGAGAGCCGGGGGTATGACCTGAAAACCGCTATGTTTTATTCCAAAATAAACAAACAACAATCCTGAAAAACTGAACTCACTATGAACCAAAATGAAGATGGATCCCCCCAAAATTCACAAGAAACACACACATACTGCGCCAAGTAAAGCCAACACCTAACTAAGATTATATGAGACACAGAGGAAAACAAAGTATTTGGATGACTTATAAGAAGAAACACACAAAAAAAACCAGTGTTTTCAATTATTAGACCAGAAATTAATTGAGACAAGAGCAGTTTAAAATCACCAACATGTTCTTCATTGCCAACGTGGAGTTATTTTCAGACTTTTAAAAATATGCATTCACTCATCATAGCAACAATGGACAACTCACCAGGGATTCATTCAGAAAAAATGATTTTACACTGCTTTTGATCATTTTTGAGGGAAAAAGCATGGCATTGTATTAAAGACGCAGAAGGAAATTTGTAGTCTTGAAGGATTGTTAAATGTCTGATCTTTGTATGTACTTTATTTTTATGTGCAGTAAATTAGCTTTTATCTCTCTCTCACACTCTCTCACACACAGACACACAAACAGAAGCATTCCCAGGCATAGCAGTTTTGCGGTGGTCAAAAGGGAAACTCTGAGCGTGTCCAACTGTTGAATAATTCAGAAAATTTCTCCAGGAGCTCCTGGTACGGCTTTCCATATTCGACCCTGTGTAAAAATCCAAAAGGCAATAATAGCTTTCTTCCCCCAGGACAAGAGATGTTTGCAGAATCCATATTTTGGGGGTGGAAAGAAGAAGAAATTTCCAATAGTCTGAAAATTGTCTATAAGCTGCAAATTCAAGGTGGCCATATTTAGCCTCAGCAGGGATGGGAAAGTTATCAGGACTCACCTTGACAACGTTTCTATTATAGCTGAAAGTTCTCTGTGTGTGGCCAGTGCAAGTGGACAATGGTCTGTAAGTACCAGGTGCCCACTGAGAACATCCTCCAGGGTGGTGTTGGTGACTCTGTGTACCTTAATCTGTCTTTCTTTTCCTCCTCCTCAACTCAGAAGGAAACTGGGATTCAGGAAATTGGGATTTAGATCCTATAGTGGAGGAGGAAAAAGGGGAAGAGGAGGAGGGGGATGAAGAGGAGCAGGAGGAGATGGAAGAAGAGGAAGAGGAGGAGGAGGAGGAGGAGGAGGAGGAGGAAGAAGAAGAAGAAGAAGAAGAAGAAGAAGAAGAAGAAGAAGAGGAGGGAGGAGGAAGAGGAAGAGGAAGAGGAAGGGGAAGGAGAAGTAGAAGAAGAAAAAGAAGAGGAAGGGGAACGAGGAGAAAAGAAAAAGAAGAGGAAGGGAAAGGAGAAGGAAGAGGAGGAGGAGAAGGAGAAGAGGAAGAGGAAGAAGAAGAGAAAGAGGAAGAGGGAGAGGAGCGGAAGAGGAAGAAGAAGAAAAGTGCCTGCCATAGAGTCATCTGGGGAGGGGAGAGGGAATCTGGGGACATTGATGGTAGGAAACAAGCACTGCTGGAAGGATGGGTGCTGGATCACTGTAGGACGGCAACCCAATCATGGACAGCTTTGAATATTTTTTTTTTTTGTATTTTTATCTTATCATATTTTTATCATATCACTTGACTTCCCATTGTTCATCGATTTGCTTGAGTGGGCACCAGTAACATCTCCATACATCCTGTCACATGCTAGTAGAGCCCAAGGTCACCTGCTTGCTCCAGAAACACAAAGAGCCTCAAACCATTCTCAGATCATGGGAATGAGATCTATCATGGTTAGTGGATTTTGGCAAATCAAATACAACACGGGTAGCTTGTCAGGCTCTGCCATTTGGGTGGGATACTCTTGTAATTGCCTCTCATCTTGTGCATTTATTGATGAACCGTGTGGCTGCAAAGCAGCCCCATGAGCCCGGCTGTGATCAGCTCCTCTGCTGGGTGGAGCTCTGACGAGCCGGGAGTCTGGATGTGGAAAATGGCGGCCCTCATGGTGTGGCAGTTCGTTCCTCTGGCTTATTGCGAGGCTCTGCTGGGGTGGCAGCCAGGGTTAGAACCCGCCTTCCCTCCTGGGTGCCTCGTGATCAGCTGGGCAGAGGGAGAGCCGGTAGCAGCTCTGCCCCGTGTGTGTGAGTCTCTGGATCAGCATACTTGGGCTTATTATACACGGCTCTATAATAAAAACAAATCCCATGCAACAGGCTTGTAAGAAGGACAAGAATAATTTCTCATTATCAATCTAGAACACATGGGCCAGCAGGTTCAGCAAGTAATCCAACAATCCACATCTGCCAAACATGTTTTCTGTTGCAGGACTTAACTGACCTAAAAAGTCACTTGATCACTTGAATCCCATTATTCATTGATTTGCTTGAGCGGGCACCAGTAACATTTCCATTAGACCCTATCACATGCCAATGTAGCCCAATGGCATCTGGTTGATTCAGGAATCACTTATTCCTGAATCGACCTAAAACAGTACGAGTCCAAAACTGGTGTGTGAAGGTTCTGCCTTGACCTGGTAGCGACAAGCTTCTCTGCATTGAATGTGAGTTCTGAAACTGTATAGGGAAGGAGAATTAGAAGACAGCCAGAGACTTGTGCATTCACCAGTGTTAGCTCTTGCTCCGGGATGCTTTTGTGACTGTGGAACAAAAACACAACCCAAAACATTGAGCGTGAATCCAAACAGACTTAAGCAGTGCAGCCACGAGAAGAAACTCCAAACACCCAACGTCTCTGTGACTTGCTGACATTTCCTTCTGTGATTTCTATCTTCACTTTCTGCTGCCTACGTTTATCGTAATCCATGACTCATAGTTGAGCAGTGAAATGCTCTTTGTAGATTGATCCAATCATCTGAAAGCTGAGATGGTGTGTTTCAGAGAGAGAGAGACCCCCGCTAGCTGTCCACCACAATCCAGGTACAGAATGATCAAGTAGATGATCGATAAAAAAAAAGTGGAAGAGATAAAATAAAGGAAGACGCACCAGGACCTTCTCTGTATTAATGATCCTGAGAATTAGATAGTCCAAGAAAGTGGCTTCTAATAGAATCAACCAGTGCTTGATTTTGTTTGGACAGAGCCGCCATGGGTAGATATCTGGGGATACTCTTTACTCTGAATCACTGCTGGTTGTGCCTGGGGGACCATTTTGTGGAGATAGAGTCAGAAGCCAGATTGACCGTGTTAGGACACATGATTTAATGTCTGTGTTATATCTCTGAAGCCTCGAGCATTCTTAGTTTCTTCCTGACGAAAGCCAAGAAGACATTGCAAACATGAGACTTTGCGGTGATTTGAAGAACTGTGCAGTACGCATGCTGTGTTTTATTGCCAGTGCAAGCAACCTCCCCAGCTTAGCATCCTAGAAATCCCTCCCACGTTATTAAAGACCCTCAGAGCCCTGCTCAAACATCATCCACTTTGCTGCCGGAAAGAGCAATATCCTAAACACAACAAGAAGTGTGTGTGTGTGTGTGTGTGTGTGTGTGTGTGTGACTCTTTCACTCCCTCCATGTCAAGGTGACTGGCTTCCCAAAGTTATCTCCCCCTGGTAATTCCTAATTAGATTAATTTTCCTCCAGTACTCTGTTCCCTCCTGCGGCCTTGATGCAAATAAAATGATTTCCTTCGCATTTGGCTCCAGGATGGCTTTGTGACGGGAAACATTTCTCATTTCCAGGGAGAAGACAGGAAGGAGAAGAGCCCACGGCAGGTGTGATCGATATCTCATTACCGGCAGCGTATCGGAGACCTTTCCGAGACCCAAGCCCCTGACCATGGTGTTCTCGGGAATTTCAGCAGGACGCTCAATAGCAACGGGGCTATTAACTTGGTCGTCATTTACATGGACGCTTTATAAAGATTTCTTCCACCCTACTCACCCACCGTCCTCTATAAATCTATAGTCACTTTCCCAACTGGTCAGCAATTTGAAATGACCGTTGGAGAAGCCCGGGACAGCATATATAATCCAAAGGCAGGCATGGGGAGTGCAGTGATGGAGAGAGAATCTGGCCAGTTCAGAGAAAGCAGGGGGAGCCCAAGGCTCTAAAATAATGAAAATTTTACTTAGGTCTAAAGAGGCTACAAAGGTCATACCGAGAATACAGGGTTGGTCTTGCGCATTTTACTCATTTTATTTTCCTTTTTAATTGTATTATACCAGCATGAGATATACAATTACAAAGATGTGCATGATTGGGTTTCAGGCACAGAGTGATCCAGCAGCCATCCCTCCACCAGTGCCCATTTCCCATCACCAATGTCCCCTGATTCCTCCCCCTACCCCAGCCTGCCTCTATGACAGGCACTTTGCCTCCTCTCTCTCAGTCTCTGTCTCTCTGTCTCTCTTTCTGTCTCTGCCTCTCTCTCTGTGTCTCTCTGTCTCTTCTCTTACACATTGTAACTTGCCATACATACATTTAGAGGTTATCATCTATATCCATTTGCCTACATTCAATGCTCAGTTCTAGTCTGGCATTAACATTTCCAACAGTTATTGGCACACTGGTCCCTTCTCTGTCTGACCTAATCTCTGACTCCCACACACTTGTAGCAGATTCCACCCACTGACAAGACCTCCTGGTCCATGTTTTGCCTGCCCTTGGATATTGGTATCATACTATATTTTTTATAACCCACAAATGAATGCAGTCATTCTATATCTGTCCTTTTCCCTCGGGCTAATTTCACTCAACATGTCTCGTTTGCCAATGCATCGAAAATCAGATGGGCTGGACATGTAAAGCGATTTGGAGACAACCGCTGGACTAGAGCCGTTACCGACTGGATCCCACGGATGTCAAAAGATCACGTGGCCGCCCACCTACAAGATGGTCAGACTTCCTTGTCAAGACCCTGAAGGAACGGTTTGAGGCTCTTCATATTCCTGAATCAACCAGATGCCATTGGGCTACATTGGCACGTGATAGGGTCCAATGGAAATGTTACTGGTGCCCGCTCGAGCAAATCGATGAATAACGGGATTCAAGTGATCAAGTGATGATCCTCTCCACGTCCATCCATTGATAGGCAAATCTCATCACCGTATTTTCCTAACTCCAGGTTAGATCCCTGGCACCGCACACAGTCCCCAGAGCCCTGGCAGGAGATTTCCCAGAGCAGAGACTAGAGCCAGCCCTGGTCACTACCGAATGTGGTGGTCAAGTGCAGAAAATCCAAATTAAAAGAGACTGCAGAAGGCAAGGGTGGGTAGGGCCGGGAAACAGCATCAACATTAAAAGTAATGACATAGTCTTCTCATGAGTATTTTTTGTTTATCTATCCATCCATCCATCCATTCATCCATCCATCATCCATCCATCATCCATCCATCCATCATCCATCCATCCATCCATCCATCATCCATCCATCCATCCATCCATCACCCATCCATCCATCATATATCCATCCACCCATCTATCCATCATCCATTCATCATCCATCCATCCATCCATCCACCCACCCACCCATCTGTCCATCCATCCATCCATCATATATCCATATCCATCCATCCATTCACCCACCCACCCACCCATCCATCCATCCATCATAAATCCATCCATCCATCTATCCATCATCCATCCATCATCCATCCATCCGTCCATCCATCCATCTACCCACCCACCCACCCACCCATCCATCCATTCATCATATATCCATCCATCCATCTATCCATCCATCATCCATCCATCCACCCAACCATCCATCCATCCACCACGCTACCCACACACCCATCCATCCATCCACCCACCCACCCATCCATCCATCCATCATCCATTCATCCATCCACCCACCCACCCACCTACCCATCCATCCATCCATCCATCCATCCATCCATCATCCATCCATCCACCTACCCACCCACCCATCCATCCATCCATCATCCATCCATCCATCATATATCCATCCATCATCCATCCATCTATTCCACCACCCACCCATCCACCCATCCATCCATCATCCATCCATCCACCTACCCACCCACCCATCCACCCATCCATCCACCCACCCACCCACCCATCCATCCATCTATCATCCATCCATCCTACCCACCCATCCATCCATCATCCATCCATCCTACCCACCCACCCATCCATCCATCCATCATCCATCCATCCATCATATATCCATCAATCTATCCATCATCCATCCATCTATTCACCCACCCACCCATCCACCCATCCATCCATCATCCATCTATCCATCATCCATCCATCCATCCATTCATCCACCCACCCACCCACCCACCCACCCACCACCCATCCACCCATCCATCCATCCATCCATCCATCCATCCATCCATCCATCCATCCATCCATCCATCCATCCATCCATCCATCCATCCATGGATCGATTGATTGATTGATTGGTGACGGTAGAGCTTCCGTGGCAGGAGTAAAGGTTTGTATTCACGGATCATTCCTTCAAAGGCTTGTGGCGACCTTCTGTGGTGCCAGGGATTAAGCCCCCAGTCATGTTGGTGAGTGTATCGCCCTCGGACTATCCCTGGAGCCCCAGACTTTAATCTGTTCATTGGTATTGATTTTATTGCAGGAGATGGTCCCAAGTGTTGATGTTCTCTGGGCTAATGTACACAATTACCAGGCCCCTTTGACCACTATTTATGTCTGTCTGACTCCTTAATCCAACTTCTCCTCCCACTACTCTCTCTCTCTCTCTCACACACACAAACACACAGTTTGTCATTGCTTCTACTGACCAGTCCTCCATCTTTATCTCTCTGTTATGTTCATCTTCTGGAATTTGTTTATTTTTTATCCCTTCAGACTTAATTCACTGCAAGCACAATAGCACAAAACTGCAAGATGTCAGCATTCCTGAGAACGGTGTGGCATTGTATCGTGTGTGTGTGTGTGTGTATTTGTGTTTCCCAATGTTTTCTGTCTCTATCCATGGATCATTAAATTGTCACGTTTCCAGAGCCTGGTTATTGTCCTAAATGTTGCAGTGACTGAAATTGTGTATGGTAGGATTTTTTAATGTATACTTTTGTCTGGCCACATATATTCCAAAAAGGAGCATCACTGGGTCATATGGAAACTCTAATTTTTAATATTTCCAACTCTTATAGCCACTGAAATTAGTTGTTCAGCCTCAACATGAATAAGTGATTCCAAAGCAGTTTTCCTCATCTTCACCGTCTTGATATTTTTCCCCTCTGATATAAGGAGTAAGGGCTGAGTGAGATGAGAAAACATTTCTCTGTTGTGTAGTTGCCTGTCTTATTTTTTTAGGTTTTGGGGTCACAGCCCCTGATGCTCAGGGGCTCCCCTGGCTCTGCACTCAGGAATTACTCCTGGGGGTGCTCAGGGGACCCTATGGGGTGCTGGGATGGAACCAGGTTGGTCACGTGCAAGGCAAAGGCCCTCCCTGCTCTGCTATCGCTCTGGCCTCTGATTGGTCCTCTATAAACCCTTATTTGCATACCAAGTGCGATTGGTTTCCACATCCCGTCATTTGCATACAGACACATCTGCAGTTTCTTTCACAAAAGACACACATGAGTCTTTTGTGCCCTTCGAGGTGTTGCAGGTGTGGCTGCAGTGCCCGGCTGCACCAGCAGGTGGCAGACAGGAGACAGGGCTTGTCTACACCCAGGGCTCTGCCCAGTGGGCCCTGGATGGTGGATGGTCTGACATAGACAAAGATCTGGGCCCCCTGGGATGAGCCCAGAGCCACGGCAGAGCCTGGCAAGCTCCCCGTGGTGTATTGATATGCCAAAAACAGTCACAATCATGGACCTCGTTCCCAGTGGATGGAGAGCGTTATTGGCGCCCGCATGAGCACATCAATGAACAACGGGAAGACAAGTGACATATTTCCAACACTCTTGGAAGTACCAAAAACCCAGGAGTCCATGCCATAAATCCATTGCTCTGCAATCTTATAGAAAGAAAAATCATCTTTGTCTCTGCCTCTCTCTGTCTCTCTCCTCTCTCTGTCTTTGTCTCTGTCTCTCTGTCTCTGTCTCTCTCTGTCTCTCTGTCTCTCTCTGCCTCACTCTCTCTGTCTCTCTCTCTGTCTCTGTCTCTCTTTGTCTCTCTCTCTCTGTCTCTGTCTCTCTCTGTCTCTCTCTCTGTCTCTCCTCTCTTTGTCTCTGTCTCTCTTTGTCTCTGTCTCTCTGTCTCTGTCTCTCTCTGTATCTCTCTGTCTCTGTCTCTCTCTCTCTGCTCTTTAATTCTGAGCAGAAGCATGGACTTACAGGATCTCTCTTTCTCTCCCTCCTTTCTCTCCCTCCCTCTGTCTCTCCCTCTCTCTCTCTCTTTCTCTAATTCAGGGCAGACGTCTGGGTTTATAGCATGATTGCACAAGGCAACACATCATTAGCAACCTGGCTTTCATGACGCAAAAATCACAGCCGTGGGCTAGTTCTCGCCGGACCCTACTCTATCTCCTCCTACCCACACCACAAAATCAGTGTCTGTGCTGCACGGAGGAAGTGATGGTTCAAGAATTTCATGCTCAGGATAGCATCGATCCTTCCACTTACGTCCTCCAAAGTCCAACACACTTCCTGCCTCACCCCCCAAATGCCTACGTGGATAATTCCCTGTTTTTTTTTATATTTTTGCTGTTTGTTCAGCAACCTGTGAAATTCTAAAGCAGCCATGGGGTGTTGTCACTTGTTGCTTGTGTTACTTGTCTTCGATTTGCTCTAGCAGGTGCCAGTAATGTTTCTGTTCATCTCTGTCACATGCTAGTGCAGCCCAAGGGCATCCGCTAGCTCCAGGGACACAAAGAGCTTCAAACCATTCATTCAGGTTTTTGACTAAGAAGTCTGACTGTCTTGTAGGTGGTGGCCACGTGTTCTTTCTATGTTCCATCAGATCTAGTGGGTAACAGCTCTAGTCCAGCGGTCATCCCTAAATCTCTATCCCTGTCAGCTCATCTAATTTTTTTCTCATCTTGGCAAACGATTCAATGTCCGTGACAACAGTAACAATAATGGGCCATTGTGTATACTGGCGCCCAGGAGGCATGGAGGGTTCTAGCCCTGGCCTGCCACCCCAGCAGAGCCTCACAACAAGCCAGACCACCCTCCCCTACTCCATGGGGGCCGCCATTTTCTACATCGGACTTCCCTCTTGTCACAACTCCACCCAGCAGACTAGACTATCACAGCCCGGCTCGCGTGGCCGCTAGCGGTTCATCAATAAATGCTTTATTTAGAGGTGACTACAATAGTATGCCACCGCACGGCAAGCCTGGCAAGCTGCTCATGTATTATTTGATATGCCAAATGCCAGTAATGTTTATATTAGGTCATTCCCGTGACCTAATATAATGGTTTGAGGCTCTTTATGTTCCTGGAGCAAGCGGATGCCTTTGGGTTCTACAGGCATGAGACAGGACATATGGAGATATTACTGGTGCCTGCTCTAGCAAATAGATGATTAACGGGAAGATAGTGATAGTGATAGTGTATACTGTCGACTAAAGACAGGGCAAGTGCTATCTTGACATGCAACCAACAATACGAGGGTCCCTTGCACCCCTTCAGATTCAAAACCGAATTGTGGTGGTTTTAATATTCTGCTCATCCTGTGACCCCACACTCAGCAGATTGGTATGGTACCAAGTGGCCACAAGATGAGTTATTTCTTGGCTGTCGCAAATGAGAAGATATTCCTGTCCAAGATATCACTTGATCACTTGAATCCGTTATTCCTCGATTTGCTCGAGCGGGCGCCAGTAACATTTCCATTGGACCCTATCACGTGCCAATGTAGCCCAATGGCATCTGGTTGATTCAGGAATACGAAGAGCCTCAAACCGTTCCTTCAGGGTCTTGACAAGGAAGTCTGACCATCTTGTAGGTGGGCGGCCACGTGATCTTTTGACATCCATGGGATCCAGTCGGTAACGGCTCTAGTCCAGCGGTTGTCTCCAAATCGCATTACATGTCCAGCACATCTGATTTTCAATCCTCCTTTCCTCTGTCCAAGATATTTTTTAATGTCGGTGGGGTGGTGGATATTGTGCCAAACATCAGTGTTAGAAACAAAAGCTCCGTCCAGGGTGAAACACGTCCCAAAGAACCAGAATAAAGAACCGTTGGCCCTGGCTCATTGCTTACCTGGCCTTCCAGGCTGAGTCATTTATCAAAGTCTCAGACATGATTGAAGGTCTAAGTCCCAACAAGAACCAAAGCTCTGTCTCTATATAGGGAATCACTGGGGTGATTTTAAAAATTCCCATCTCTGGGTCTTTTAATTACTTATCCTTGGCCATTCTAAAGTGGGACGGCTTGGAAGAGCTCCAAATACTGCCCCCTGCTTCTAATGACCTGGTCTGGACATTTCTTGAGCGTATGAATCTGAAGTGACATGATTTGTGATTGCTGACAGACAGGGTGAGATTGCTTTCAAAATGGGCAAAAATTCTTGCTGAATTAAAATAATTAATTCTACCCAGCCGGAGAGCTTGGTAGAATAAATTATTTTATGAGCACCGCCAGGAGTAATTCCTGAGTGCAGAGCCAGGAGCGACCCCTGAGCATCTCGGTGTGGCCCAAGAAGGGCATCAGGTTGCATCCAACCAATGAGACTGAAGATGTGTATTTTGTGCAAGCACTATATAATTTCGAGATGTATATTGATATGAGAGTTCAGTAGTGAGATATGGGTGCATTAGCCACATGCTTCATTCTTTACTGAGTTAATTCTGGCCATCTCAGAAACTCATTTCAAAGAATCTTCTTCGAAATATCCATATGGGAGTCTAAGCTAAGTGGGAATAGGTAAGAAACCGAGATGTTAATGTTTAAAATGTAGCCTCACTAATTAAAGTAGCCTCTGAGATATCATCCTACTAATTATAAAATTCAAATGGACATGGGTGTATTGCAAATGCAAGGACCTGAATTTCAATCAACAAGTTCAAGTTTGGCTCGTATATATAATATTTCAAATATAAAGTAGTATGCATATATAATACATATTGTATACATATCATATATTATATCTTTACATAATCACTGTATCACTGTCTTCCCGTTGTTCATTGATTTGCTCGAGCGGGCCCCAGTAACATCTCCATATGTCCTGTCTCATGCTAGTAGAGCCCAAGGCATCTACTTGCTCCAGGAACATAAAGAGCCTCAAACCATTCCATCAGGTCATGGGAATGAGGTCTATCATTGTTACTGGTATTTGGCATATCAAATACAACACGGGTAGCTTGCCAGGCTCTGCCGTGCAGGTAGCATACTCTTGCAGTCATCTCTAAGTCCAGCATTTAATGATGAACTGCGCGGCCGCTTGCAGCCGCGGGGCGAGCCAGACTGTAATAGGCTGGTCTGCTGGGTGGAGTTCTGACCGAGGAGAGAAGTCCGGATGTGGAAAACGGAGACCCTCATGGAGTGGGGGTCGTCTGGCTTGTTGCAAAGACTCTGCTGGGCTGGCAGGCCAGGGCTAGAACCCGCCATCTCTCCTGGGCTCCTTGTGAGCGGCTGGGCACAGGGAGAGCAAGTAGCAGCTCTGCCCCATGTCTGTCTCTGGATCAGCATACCTGGGCCATATCTTTACATAATATGTTATATTATTTATATACATAGTATATATTATAATATTATATATACATAGTATATATTATAATATAATATATACATAGTATATATTATATACTATATACTATATACTTATACTATATACTGTTGCAGGACTCCTAAGGGCCGCTGCATCTGCTCTGGATTGCCTCCCGAAAATCACTCCGTAGATAAGGGGGTAGTCTAAATGTGGCAGTTTATCCGACCATGTATGCTGTACTAGCTGGTATAAATATTCTCCCATGCTATCACAATCATCGTGGGACTAGCTAGATCTTACCAGCATATTAGCCTGGCCACGTAAGGACACCTAAGTAATTAGACCAGAGAGAAATGCTGTTTGCTTCCAAACAAACAAGCATGGCTCCCTGATAAAAAATATAAAACTACAAATGAAGTAGAGGAGACTTGTGAAGGCTTGGAGAAATATTTAACTGGCATTGGTGTTGATCTTTGGTACAGTGACATGCCATCTCAGAAACCCCCTTCTCTACATTTCAAAGGCCTTCCCGGCTCAAAAACATTAGCACAGTAAAGGCCCTAGGTGAGATGCAGGGAGGGGATTACCTGAGGGCATTGGACCCTCCCTGCTTTCCATAACAATGGGTGGAAGGTCTGAGTTGCGGGGTATAAACCTAGCCGGTTCCCGCTCTCCCGGTCTTCTTCCCGGTGGGATCTCGCCTTGTGAGCGTTTATTCCCCTTGGAAGTTTTACACGTGGTGGTCGCCATCTTGGCCTACCCGTGGCTGGGGTTCTAGCCTGGAATCCTAAGCATCGGGTTTTTCCTTTTGCTAATTTGTAGTGCCTGAACCTGTGATAAGTAAAGCCTTTTAAAACCGCATTGGATTCCTGAGTGTTCATCCATTCCTCGCCGGCTTCGGAGGTAGAAGGGAACTTCGCTTCCCGGCACTGTCGGGACCCCGGCGGGCGCCCGACAATATACTATATAAATAATATGTATATAATATCTGCACATACTATATAGTATACATATATATTATCTATATTACCTATATATACTATATATTATAAATATACTAAATATGATATATATTGTATACTATATACCTGTCACTTGTCACTTGTCTTCCCATTGTTCATTGATTTGCTCGAGCAGGCACCAGTAACATCTCCATATGTCCTGTCACATGCTAGTACAGCCCAAGGGCACACGAAGTTTTATATCTGAAAAGGCATTAATTTAAATGGGCATTTCAAGCTTGACTTATATATATAGATATGATATTTCAAGTTCAAAGTTGGCTTATCTATGATGTTATTTCAAGTTCAAGCCTGGTATATATATGTGCATATATTTATATATATACATGTATATATACATATATATATATATATATGAGACATGCTAGTACTTTCTGGGTTATGACAGTTCAAATAATCCCACAGTGATGGGAAGTTTAAATGCTTTGGTCTCTTTAGGACAATTTCTTTATCCCATACCTGAGGAAACCAATTCAGAAATGAAAAGTCTTGTCAATGCGATTGGTTTTCCAAATGTCTAATACCACATAAACCGGTTATAACTGTTCCATAAAATCTGAGTGTGGCGACGTGCCATTATGGATCAGAAGGACACGAAAAGCAAACCCAACAAAAACCTGAATGCCATCTGTGAAAGAATTTTTTTAAAAAATCTCTTGAAAGAGAAGAGATGATTGTATTTGCAGTAAAGAACAATGGGTGTCCCTATTTAGGTATGGAAACTGCTATTTTTAAATGATAATTATACAGGCTCGCTCATCAAGTCCTTTTTCTCTCTTGACAGCTTATTCTTCTTCACTCCTTGCATCTTTCTAAGTAAGTGTCCATCAATAAAAAAAGACCTTGCTGAGAAAAAAAAAGTTTATAATTATACAGGGAGCGTCAAGAGCTTATTCCAAGGATGGATGTGAGTAAGGGGGGAGATTCAGAACAAAGCACATGCTCTCTTCAGGGCTCATGAATCCCAGCCCTGTTCAAATCTTGGAGGAGTTAGAAACTCCATATTGCAGGATGGGATCTAAGACTCACATCCTGGGGGCCGGAGAGATAGTCCAGCAGGGAGAGCGTTTGCCTTGTACATGACCAACCTGGTTCCATCCCCAGCATCCCATAGGGTCCCCTGAGCACCCCCAGGAGTAATTCCTGAGTGCAGAGCCAGGACCAAGCCTAGAGCATCACTGGGTGTGGGCCAAAAGACATCAAGTTGCATCTGACCCATGAGACTGTGGATGTGTTTTCCAAAAAGGGCTGGACCAGTCGGCACTCACTATCTGTACTTCTTTATTCATCACAGCTATAGTCACTATAGTCAGAATCTAGAAATAACCCAAGTGCCCGAGAACAGAGGACTGGCTAAAGAAACTGTGGTACATCTACACAATGGAATACTACGCAGCTGTAGAAAAGACGAAATCATGAAATTACGCCTGCAAATGCATGAATTTGGAGGCTATCATGCTGAGTGAAATTAGTCAGAAGGAAAAGGACAGATACACAATGACTGCATTCATTAATGGGATCTTGATCACTTGATCAAGAGTTGGCTCACTCGCCAGCGTGGCAAGGCACGAGCCTCAGGAGACCAAATGCTAACGTCCAAGCTTGCTAAACGGTGCAGAGAAGCGATAAAAGAAGACCTCAAAGACAGAAGAGCAGAAATACTGGAAGATGCAGCAGAAGCCGGGAAAAGCATTCGCACTGCCCGCCTGTCCTTTGCCAACTATAAGACCAAGATGACTGCCCTCCGACTCCCTGATGGATCTATCACATCTTCCAGAAAGGCAATGGAGAAGATTATCCAGGACTTCTATTCAAATCTCTTTGATAGCCACATCCACCTGCCCACATACCAAATTCCACAGGATGGATATGTCATTCCCAATGTTCTCCTTTCTGAAATCCGACATGCCATCTCGTGTTTGAGCAGGTGCCAGTAACATTTCCATTGGACCCTATCACATGCAGTGTAGCCCAATGGCATCTGGTTGCTTCAGGAATACGAAGAGCCTCAAACCGTTCGTTCAGGGTCTTGACGAAGAAGTCTGACCATCTTGTAGGTGGGAGGTCACGTGGCTGCCCACCATTAATGGGATATAAATAAATATATACCAGTGTTCTACTAAGTGTAGAACAGTGTTCTACTAAGTGTAGAATGGTAATACCAGACTAAAACTCACCGTTGAATATACACAAAGAGACTTACGTGATACACCCTAAATGTCTGAAGGGCAAGTCACATTGTGTAAAAAGAAGAGAGAGATACAGAGACAGAGAGAGAGACAAAGAGGGGGAGAAAGAGAGGAAAATAAATAGAGGCAGGCTGGGGTGGGTGGGAGGGAATGTGGGGACATTGGTGGTGGGAATGGGGCACTGGTGGAGGGACGGGTGCTGGATCACTCTATGCCTGAAACCCAATCATGGAAAGTTTTGTAATTGTATATCTCATGGTGGTATAATAAAAATTAGAAAAAGAAAAAAAGATGGGTAATGATGTAAAATACATAAATAAAAATGAAAATTAAATAGGTAATTTCCTTCATAAAAATGTCTCTCATGCACATTATTTGTTACAAAATACTTTTTATAAAATTATGAAAACCTGATCTTCCCCCTTTAAGTTTCATCAGTAAAGGCTCGAGATGAGAGCCTTCTACTGAGACTATACCACCTACATGGCAAAGCCTGGCAAGCTACCTGTGTTTAATTTGTTATGCCAAAAACAAGTAACAATTATGGACCTCAATTCCGTGACCTGAAGAATAGTTTGAGGCTCTTCCTGTCCCTGGAGTGAGCAGATGCCCTTGGGCTACACTTGCTTGTGACAGTACGTATGGAGATGTTACTGGTGCCCGCTCGAGCAAATCGATGATAAACAGGAAGACAGTGATACAAGTGATACAGTGATGGAAACTGCAAATCACCACCCATGTTGCTTGCTTTTGTGTGGGTTTGCTAAACACTGGTATCATACTGACCGTTGTTTCCTGAGCCTTGTTTTATAACCATAGGTTATAACATTGATATATATATATCACTGTATATATATATCACTGTATATATATATATATATATATATATATATATATATATATATATATCACTGTCTTCCCATTGTTCATCAATTTGCCCCAGTGGGCACTAGTAACATCTCCATAAGTCCTGTCGCAAGCAAGTGTAACCCAAGGGCATCTGCTTGCTTCAGGGACAGGGAGAGCCCCAAATCATTCTTAAGGTCATGGAACTGAGGTCCATAATTGTTACTAGTTTTTTGGCATAACAAGTAAATAAAACACGGGAAGCTTGCCAGGCTCTGCCATGTAGGTGGTATAATCTCAGTAGAAGGCTCTCATCTTGAGCATTTACTGATATATATATATATATATGTATATATATATATATGAGTAAGTAAGTATATACATTCCACTTTTTTTGTGCAGTACCATTAAGATATCAATAGGCATATATTTTTTAATAAAATTCTATGTGTTGTTGTGAGTTATTATCTGTTGTCTGTACTAATGCTGGTGGGACTTTCTATTTTATATTTATATACAGTGTGCAATGGGTTACCACAGGTCTGAAGCATCACGGTTTGTTGCTTTCCTTTTTCAGGCAATATTCTGCTTTCCCCCATAGCACCTGCGAGATGATTTTTCCTCTCTCTATGCAATGTCTGATCTGTCTGATCCTATTAAACCACTCTCTATTGAGTTACGGTGATTTGCAGGCGGCCGATCCGAGGGAAGAGATAAACCGGTCAGCGAATGCCCTTCTCACATGTTTTAAAAATCCCTAACGTTGTAAAACGCTGTGATAATTCTGGGCAGCATTATATTAAGAGCGACCAAACAAGTTGTTCAAAATGATTACGCAGGATTGATGAGCCCCTGTTTCATGTCTGCTTAGTGGGGAGAAATACAGACATTCCCGGGGAAAGAATTGTCCCTGGAACCACGGCAGTTCTCCCAATATAGGAACCTGTTCATTTAAGAGGGTCATTAACATGTTGGATTTTCATGGTGCCTTTTGCAGAAGACACTGTATCACTGTCTTCCCGTTCATCATCGATTTGCTCGAGCGGCACCAGTAACATCTCCATATGTCCTGTCTCATGCTAGTAGAGCCCAAGGGCATCTGCTCGCTCCAGGAACATAAAGAGCCTCAAACCATTCCATCAGGTCATGGGAATGAGGTCTATCGTTGTTACTAGCATTTGGCATATCAAATACAACACGGTTAGCATGCCAGGCTCTGCAGTGTGGGTAGCATACTCTTGTAGTCATCTCTAAATCCAGCATTTATTGATGAACTGCGAGCCAGGCTGTTATAGGCTGGTCTGCTGGGTAGAGTTCTGACGAGAGGAAAGTCCAGATGTGGAAAATGGAGGCCCTCATGGACTGGGGGGTCGTCTGGCTTGTTGTGAGGCTCTGCTGGGGTGGGAGGCCAGGGCCAGAACCCACCATCCCTCCCAGGCACCTCAGGAGCTGCTAGCCACATGGAGAGCCAGTAGCAGCTCTGCCCCATGTCTGTGAGTCTCCTTTTGCATAAGACAGAACATTGTAATGCTGGTGATTCAATTTCTCTGTAAAAAAAAGTTTCCATGTTATCTTTCTTGGAATAGGACATGTTTAAAGCTTAAGATGCCAATTTCCGAATGTATTAGAACATATCGTAATGGAGGCTACAGTCTATTAAACAAGCTCTACTTAATTCACAGTTGCACATTCTTTGGAACGCATGTGCTTTTTTATTTTTTTTTTAATCTTCTAGCTTTTGGGCAACACCAGATTGTGCTCATGGTTGGGTTTCAGGCATAGCGTGATCCAGCACCCGTCCCTCCATTAGTACCCATTTCCCACCGCCAATGTCCACTGATTCCCTCCCCCTACCCCAGCCTGCCTCTATGGCAGACACTTTGCCCTCTCTCTCCCTCACTCTGTCTCTCTGTCTCTCTGTCTCTCTGTCTCTCTGTCTCTGTCTTCTTTTGCACATTGTGGCTTGCAGTGCATTCACTGAGGAGTTATCATGTATAGATCTGCAATTATCTTTTATACAGTGTCAGAGTTACAAGCTTCAGATAATTCTTTGGAGACCCCAGAGCCGATTGCTCATTGGCTGAGTTCTTAAAGAATACAAGATAGTTCTTTTTTTTCATTTTGTTTCTCGGCAACCACAGAGTCCGTAGCTTAGAGATCACTCCTGGAGGGACCCCAGGAAACCATATAAAAGTGAGGGATTGAACCTGTGCTTACTACTTGCAAGGTGAGTAGTGTAACTGCTCTCTGATCATCCGTCCAGAAACATAACAGAATAGTTTTGCTTGTTTCTGGAAATTGTGTTTCCCCTCGGCTTATAATACTAGAAATTTGGGGCCGGAGCAATAGCACGGTGTGTGCGGTTATTGCCTTGCACACGGCTGACCCAAGTTTGATCCCCGGCATCCCATAGGGTCCCCCGACCAGAGCCAGGAGTAATTCCTGAGTGCAGAGCCAGGAGCAACCCCTGAGCATTGCAGGGTGTGACCCCCAAGAATATTAAAAAAGAAACTTAACCAAATGTAAGGAGGTTTAGTTGTCAACTCAAGGTGAGCTACTCAAGGCAATTGTCTGTGTTCAAATCATGTTGCGGCATTGAGCACGCAAGACCAGATCTTAAATATGGAAAGTCAGCCCTGGGAAGCTGCGGCATGATCAGGACTTAGAAATAGACAGCAGACAGAGAAAGGAACAGTGTACTAATAATTATTGTAAATGATAATACCAGCAGAGAACTGAGCATTGAATGTAGGCAAAAGGATATACATGATAACCTCTAAATGTATGTATTGCAAGCCAGAATGTGTAAGAGAAGGGAGGGAGAGACAGAGAGAGAGACAGAGAGAGAGAGACAGACAGAGACAGAGAAGTGAAAATTGCCCGCCATAGACGCAAGCTGGGGGTGAGGGGGAATTTCATGGAACATTGGTGGAGGGAAATGGACACTGGTGGACGGATGGGTGCTGGAACACTGTATGACTGAAACCCAAATATGAACACTTTTATAACAGTATATCTCACGGTGGTATAATAAAAAAAAAGAAATAGACAGCAGAAACACTATCTGCACTTCTTTATTTATCTCTGCGCTATTCACAATAGCTAGAATCTGGAAACAACCTAAATGCCGAGAACAGAGGACTGGCTAAAAGAAACTGTGGTACATCTACACAATGGAATACTATGCAGCTGTCAGACGAAATTATGAAATTTACCTGCAAATGGATGGACATGGAGACTATCATGCTGAGTGAAATTAGTCGGAAGGAAAAGGACAGATATAGAATGACTGCATTCATTAACAGGATATAAATAGATACCAGTGTTTTACTAAGTGTGGGAAATGGTAATGGCAGATTAAAACTCACCATTGAATATACACAAAGAGACTTAAGTGATAAACTCTAAATATCTGCAGGGCTAGCCACAATGTAAAAGAAGAGGGAGAGAGATGTAGAGACAGAGAGAGAGAAAGAGAGGAAACAGGGCTACCTGCTGTTGAGGCAGCCTGGGGGTGGGCGGGAGGGGGTGGGGTACATTGGTGGTGGAAATGGGGCACTGGTGGAGGGATGGGTGCTGGAATACTGTATTACCAAGAACCAATTATGAACACGTTTGTAATTGTATGTCTCACGGTGGTATAAGAAAAAAATTAAAAAAAAAAGAAATGGACTTTTCTGCAAAGGGTATAGACTTTGCCTCTAGGGGAACAGCTCTTCCCAGAACCTCGCCCTGTGCTGAGACATGATCATGATGGTGATTCGGTGACTTGCAGTCTGGGGTCTTTGATCAAGAATGACGGTAGCTGCAGTCTGGACAATTTCTTTCTTTCTTTTCTTTTTGGTTTTTATTTTATTTTATTATTCCCCCCCATATATTATTACACCATTTTAGACATGCAATTGAAAGATGCTCATGTAGACTTTTGGTTCTACAGTGTTCCAACACCCATCCCTCCACCGAACCCATCTCCCATCACCAATGTCCCCACCTCCCTCCCCCCTCCCACACCTCAACTACTTGGCGGGTTCTGTATGTCATTTCTCTCCTCTCTGTCTCTCCCCCCTCCGCCAAACTTCTTCTGCACATCGTGGAATACAGTGCATTAAAAGACATTACTGTTTCCACTACTTTACTGGACCGTGCGGCCACCAGCGGCGGCCGCCGACCTGGGCTCGAACTGGTATTGCTCTGTTAATCTGGTCGTGAGGCAGTTTCCCAGCATCCGGACAGCGAAAATGGTGGCTAGTGTGGTGGGCGCAGTCTCATCCGGCTGCTTCCAGGACCCCCAGAGGCGATGGGCCCACTCCCAAAACCCATCTGCCCTCCCAGGGGGCCATAGTCAGCTGGGCCCGGGGCGAGCCGAGTTCCAGCTTCCCCAGCCGCTTGTGAGGCTCTTCATGCTATGGCTGGTGGTCCCAAGGGCAGCTCCTGGGTGGGGCCACCAGGCTCGACAAAATGGAGGGGGAATGGCCGTACCATGACTCCATCTGATGAATTCCCAGTGATTCCCGCTTCTGGGAGCCACCTACCTGGACTTCGAACTGGTTTTGCTCTGTTAATCTGGTCGTGGAGGCAGTTTCCCAGTGTCTGGACAGCGAAAATGGTGGCTAGTGTGATGGGCAAGTCTCATCCCGGCTGTGTGACGGGACCCCCCCAGTGGCGATGGCCCACTCCCAAAACCCATCTGCCCTGGGGGCCATAGTCAGCTGGGCCTTAGGGCGAGCTGAGCTCCAGGCACCCCAGCTGTTTGTCAATTTCTAAGTTTAAATTCCACTTTCTGCCACCCGGGGTTCATTTTTTCAAAGTGGATCCTTTGCGGTGATTCACAGATTTGACCATCCTTGCAACGCTGCTACGCTTCACCTTCTTTTTTTTTTGTTGTTGCCTCATTCCACTCCAATATGTCTTTATTCATTTTCTACGGACGTAGAACAGACAATTTCCAACGTAGTGGTTTTCAGCAACGCACGTTTACTATTAACGGAAGAAGAGGAATTGGTTGTGTTGTACTATCACAGTTTCAGATGGCTCAAATTAAGGTGTAAGATGGGACCATAGCTGGCCTCAGAGCCCAAGGGATTGTGCCATTGGGTACAATGTGCCATTAGGGATCAAAACCAGAGATTTCACATAAAAAGCATGTGTCTGATCTTTCAAATTCACCTGTCCAGATTCTGAAGAGATATAAATATATATAGCTTTATATATGTATAATTATATATATTTATTTATATATATATATAGATATATATAGCTATCTATATCTTCAGATATTCAGCTATATATATAACTATATACATAGCTATATATATAGCTTCAGCTTCAGTTTATATACATATATAATATTCATATATATCACTTGAATCACTTGAATCCCGTTATTCATCGATTTTCTCGAACGGGCACCAGTAACATTTCCATTGGACCCTATCACGTGCCAAGTGTAGCCCAATGGCATCTGGTTGATTCAGGAATATGAAGGGCCTCAAACCGTTCCTTCAGGGTCTTGGTAAGGAAATCTGACCATATTGTAGGTGGGTGGCCACGTGATCTTTTGACATCCTGTGGGGTCCAGTCAGTAACAGCTCTAGTCCAGCGGTTGTCTCCAAATCGCATTACATGTCCAGCCCACCTGATTTTCCATGCCTTGGCAAACGAGACAGAGTCCCTGACTCTGGAATAGCGACGGAGGTCAGAACTCTGGATTCCTTCTCTCACTTGAGTGAGGCGTAATATTCTAAGCATAGCTCTCTTTCGATTCCTCTCTGGGAGACCCGAATAGCATTCTCATCCTGCTTTCGTAGGGCCCAGGTCATATATATATATATATATATAGTTTTTCCCAGATTCTGAAGCTATACATATATATATATATATATATATATATATATATATATATATATATATATAGTTTTTTCTTCACCTGGGAATTTTTTAACACATAGAAAATCAAATATATATTTGCTATTTCCAAATACATACATCCAAATAGGTATTTCTTTTTTTTTTCCTGGAGTAAACAATCTTCTAGAAAACCAAATATATATATTTTTCATTCTTCTTTCTCTAAGTATTGTTTGCATGCCCAGTCCGATGGGTTCCCCACATCCTGTGGAGTAGACAATGAACCATAAATCTCCTGAAAGGAGCAGAAAATAACAGTCACAGACATACACTGTAAATCCAAGTGCACACATATACTCTAATAATTGAATGCTGTGCTTTGAAGTGTTCAGATTATATTTATTATGTTTGCGATATCTTAAATATAAATTATGCACCATGCAGAATATATATATATATATATAATACAGTTTCTAGCCATATACAATCACATCTCCGAGTCATAGATGGAGAACAAATATTGATAAGACAAGTCAATCTTCAACCACAAAGACCTGAATTTGCACCAGACGTCCAGAAATGAATCTTTGCAAGTGTGCCCAGAATGTGGCATCAATACATCAGCATCTATCCATACCCAAGCTTGATCGGTCCATAGCTAGATCGACGCCTCCCTGAAATGACATTCAGGATAACATTCTCTGATAAACATAAGGACTACTTACAGCAGGCATGTGGTAGATTGTAAAATTATTCTGAGCCAGGAATCGCAAGGACCATTCAGAGGGCAGGACTGATTAATTGTCATGCTGTTTTTTTCTTGGATACTTCAAACAAGGTAAAAATGGCTGTACTTTACATGAGTAAACCAATCCGATTGGTTCCCCATATCCCATCATTTGCATACAGACACATCATCCGCAGTCTCATTGGTCGGATGCAACCTGATGCCTTTTGGTCCACACCCAGAGATGCTCAGGGGTTGCTCCTGGCTCTGCACTCAGGAATTACACCTGGGGGGTGCTCAGGGGACCCTATAGGATGCGGGGATGGAACCCAGGTTGGTCACGTGCAAGGTAAATGCCTTCCCCCTCTATACTATTGCTCTGACCCCAATATTTGTTCGCGTTAAATTAGCATTAATACATCACACTTGGAATCAAGAGCTCCTCTATGCTTATTTAAAATTTTCATGAACATTTATGAGAAACAAAATTGCCCATCATCTTGCAGCAGTTTATTTTTAATTCCTTGTCTGGATAAAGGTGTGGCTGAAATAAAAACGGATCCCTCAAGCTGGGGCTGGTCTGAGGTCGTGTGACTTCCAACCCGAGCTGAATTTAACAGTTCTTTAAGCGTCTGTATCAGCAACACCGTCAAAATCAATTTCGAAATGACGGTCAGTACTATAATGAGGCAGAAAATTGAAATGAAAAATTGCTGAAGGGATGCTAAAATATTAATGGAAAGGGTCTTATGAGATGAAGTTGCTTAACTGGGAGCGGAGAAGAGCAGAGAGCGAAAGTGATTAGTTGTTTCTTAATTAAATATTAACTGTGCTCAGATCTCATCTTCGTTCTGCGCCATTGAAAAGTGCATTAATCAGAACAGAATGGATTAGCTGCTGGGCCCCCTTTTTTTGGGAACTTTGGATTAAATATTCTGAAATAAATGGGGGGGGGAGAAAAGATTCCAAACAGAGCATGTTCCCTCAGGGAATTTTCAGGGTTTAATTTTTCTTCCTTTATTTTAATTGACTTTTTTGGGTCACACCCAGTGATGCTCAGAGGTTGCTCCTGGCTCTGCACTCAGGAATTACTCCTGGGGGTGCTTAGGGGACCCTATGGAATGCTGGGATGGACCCAGGTTGGTCACGTGCCAGGCAAACGCCCTCCCCTGCTCTACTATCGCTCCGGTCTCTGATAGGTCCTCTATAAACCCTTATTTGCATACCCAGTCCGATTGGTTCTCCACATCCCGTCATTTGCATACAGACACATCATCTGCAGTCTCATTGGTCGGACGCAACCTGATGCCTTTTTGGGTACCACTTGGGATGCTCAGGGGTTGCTCCTGGCTCTGCACTCAGGAATTACCTCTGGGGGTGCTCATGGGATGCTGGGATGGAACCCAGGTTGGCTACATGCAGGGCAAACGCCCCTAACCACTGTACTATCACTCCAGCCCCCTTTTCATTATGAAGATATGAGAAAGGAGCATTTTCCACTAGCGATCTTCTCATTATCATCTAAATATGCCTGTGCTGAGAAGAACCAGATGTTTTTGCCTATCTGGAATAAATCATGTCTTGGAAGAAAGACAAAGGTGTAAAGGAATCATTTCAAAACGTCATCTAAAATGATGTGTTCTGGATAGAGAAAGCTTATCTGAATTATAAATAAGAAACTACTTTGAGTCTTTCAAAATAATTATTCAATGATTTTTTTTAAACAAAATCAAGATAAACCAGGGCTGGAGAGATAATAATGAAGGTCTGGTATTAGTCTTGCTCCAGCCAGCCCTGGTTTCACCCCGGGGGAATCTGGTTTCCTGAGCACCACCAGGAGTGGCTTCAGAATTAGAAGCACTGAGCGAGTCATCTGTGAGCACTGAAAAGTTCGCCCCAAAAGCCACAAAATCATCACAAAGCAATTTATGCCAACTTGACGAGTGAACAGCTATTTCATTACACCATTATTATTGCATCAGTATACAGTTAATACTGAATCAGAGGCCGGAGGTGATAGTAGAGCAGGGAGGGCGTTTGCCTTGCATGTGACCAACCTGGTTCCATCCCAGCATCCCATAGGGTCCCCCGAGCACCACCAGGAGTAATTCCTGAGTGCAGAGCCAGGAACAACCACTGAGCATTGCTGGGTGTGACCCAAAACCGCCACTGTATCACTGTCTTCCCGTTCATCATCGATTTGCTCGAGCAGGCACCAGTAACATCTCCATATGTCCTGTCTCATGCAAGTAGAGCCCCAAGGGCACCTGCTCGCTCCAGGAACATAAAGAGCCTCAAACCATTCCATCAGGTCATGGGAATGAGGTCTATCATTGTTACTGGTATTTGGCATATCAAATACGACACGGGTAGCTTGCCAGGCTCTGCCGTCGCGGGTGGCATACTCTTGTAGTCATCTTTAAATCCAGCATTTATTGATGAATTGCGTGGCGGTTTGAGGCCGCACTGAGCCAGGCTGTGATAGTCTGGTCTGCAGGGTGGAGTTCTGACGAGAGGGAAGTCTGGATGTGGAAAATGGAGGCCCTCATGGAGTGATGGGTCATCTGGCTTGTTGTGAGGCTCTGCTGGGGTGGCGGGCCAGGGCTAGAACCTGCCATCCCTTCCAGGCTCCTCATGAGTGGCTGGGCACAGTGAGAGCCAGTAGCAGCTCTGCCTCATGTCTGTGAGTCTCTGGATCAGCATCCCTGGGCCGGATTTAAAAAAAGACTGCTGCAGGGTGGATCTCGATGAGCCGGGCTGTGATAGGCTGGTCTTCTGGGTGGAGTTCTGACAAGGGGGAAGTCAGGATGTGGAAAATGGAGGCCCTCTTGGAGTGGGGGGGTCGTCTGGCTTGTTGCGAGGCTCTGCTGGGGTGGCGGGCCAGGGCTAGGAACCCGCCATCCTTCCTGGGCTCCTCGTGAGCAGCTGGGCACAGGGAGAGCAAGGAGCAGCTCTGCCCCATGTCTGAGAGTCTCTGGATCAGCATACCTGGGCCGGATTTAAAAAAGACTGCTGCAGGGTGGATTTCAATGAGCCGTGCTGTGATAGGCTGGTCTGCTGGGTGGAGTTCTGACCCAAAACAGCCAAGAAATAAATATATAGAATAATGAATCAGTATTTCATCGTGTTATTATTGCATCAGTAAACGCTTAAGTCTGAATCACTCATTAACTTCATCATGATGAAGGTACTAAAGGAGTGAAAACCATATCGGTATTAAACCTCATTATTAACGAGACAATGTGCATTTAATACTGAATCACCATGTGATCTGTGATGACTGAGGCAGTGCTCACGTTGGGGTCTTGGAAACCTGGAAGACAACCATCCCCGCACGACAGGACGACAACCATATGCATATAGCCCTGTGTTGGTCCCGGGATTTCTCCCAGTCTCCATCAGACCTGGACTGTCCAAGCCCCCTTAGCGCTGAGGTCCGAGTCTAGGAAGTTGCTTCATTGGCACTGACTTGGCCATTTTCTTGCTTTCTATGACATGTAGGAGAGACACCATCCGCCAATTCTCACGTATTTCTATCCATGTTAAGGAAAAGGACAAGATGTGCCTCCTCTTTTCTTTTCTTTCTTTCTTTCTTTTCTTTCTTTCTTTTCTTTCTTTCTTTCTTTCTTTCTTTTCTTTCTTTCTTTCTTTCTTTCTTTCTTTCTTTTCTTTCTTTCTTTCTTTCTTTTCTTTCTTTCTTTCTTTCTTTCTTTCTTTCTTTCTTTCTTTCTTTCTTTCTTTCTTTCTTTCTTTCTTTTCTTTCTTTCTTCTTTTCTTTCTTTCTTTCTTTCTTTCTTTCTTCTTTCTTTCTTTCTTTCTTCCTTCTTTCCTTTCTTCCTTTCTCTCTTTCTCTTTCTCTCTCTCTCTTCTTTCTTTCTTTCTTTCTTTCTTTCTTTCTTTCTTTCTTTCTTTCTTTCTTTCTTTCTTTCTTTTCTTTCTTTCTTTCTTTCTTTCTTTCTTTCTTTCTTTCTTTCTTTCTTTCTTTCTTTCTTTCTTTCTTTCTTTCTTTCTTTCTTTCTTTCTTTCTTCTTCTTCCTTTCTGCCTTCTCTTTCTTTCTTTCTTTCTTTCTTTCTTCCTTCCTTCCTTCCTTCCTTCCTTTCTTTCTTTTTCTTTCTTTCTTTCTTTCTTTCTTTCTTTCTTTCTTTCTTTCTTTCTTTCTTTCTTTCTTTCTTTTCTTTCTTTCTTTCTTTCTTTCTTTCTTTCTTTCTCTTTCCTTTCTTGATCCCTTCTCTCCCTTTCTTTTCTTCCCCCATCTCTTCTCTTCCTCTTCTCTTTGTCTCTTCTTATTCCATTCTCTTCCTTCTCCTCCTCCTTTTCTTCTCCACCTTCTCTCCTCCTACCACTCTTCTTCCCTCTCCTATTATCTTTAATTCTCTTCCTCCTCCCCTTTCCTCCTCTTCTCTTCCTCCTCCTCCTTCTCCTCCTCCTCCTCCTTTTCCTCCTACTCCTCCTCCTTTCCTCCTCCTCTGTCTCCTCCTCCTCCTCCTCCTTCTCCTCCTCCTCCTCCTCCTCTTCCTTCTCTTCAGTTTCTGCTTCTTCCTTCATATTTTGTCTATTGAGACTCTCCCAAAAGTACTCAGGGCTTCTCCTGTCTCTGTGCTCAGTGGTTCTGTACATGGAATCAAACCCTGGTTTGGGCAGGTGCAAGTCAAACTTCCTTACTCCCTCTGTCTCTGCATCCCAGCGTCATTTCTAACACTCAGAACTCTCCAGTGCGTGAATGTGTGTAAATCTTCACCTTGATTTCTTTACCTCCTCATCTCATCCCTGGACATTCGTGTTGTTTCCCGATATTGGCTATTGCACACAGCTAATGAAGATAGGTGTGCTAAAATCTCTTTTAAAATTAAAGTGTTTGTATTCACAGACTATGTGTCAAGAGTGAAACTTCACTGGGGAATACGGTAGCTCTATTTGCCATTTCTGAAGACTTCTCCAGTACTGTTTTCCTTTGAGGCTGAAGCAGGTGATAATTCCGCCAACAGGGAATGAGGGCGTCTTTTATCAGCACATCCCACCGCTCTGCCTGTGCGAGTAGATATAAATGAAGAATTGCTTAATGAATCATTAATAAAGACTTCTCGAGAGGAATTCAAATATCTCTTATGATGAGTGACAGCGTGACAGGAAAATGACAGGAAGCAATAAGGAAGTATAGGGGTTTTCCCATTATATATATGTTTATATATATTATTTTTCGTGACTCTATGGTAGTATATTCAGCTACGGTAGACTTAAAATCTTGTGGTGGAGTAATTTATTTTTTCTTGTTTTCTAGAACCCCTATATAAGAGAACATTATCAAATGTTGAGATATCCATCAAATTCATGACTGGTTTTTACTCATTTTTCGACTGGTTTTTTAGGAGAGTTACATCCATCGTATCCAAACGTGGATAATGTGGATACACATTGAATAGTGTAAAATATTTCATTATTTAAAAAATAGCTGTATTCTAGTTTAGGCAGACATTGGAGTATTTTCCTTAAGTTTCAAATTTGCCATATAGTTTAAGGGGTTCTAGAAACCTTTATTCTCTAGTACAGTCAATGAAAAAATCCATTTTTCTCTGAAGCACTGCATTTGCAATGTATTATGTTAGAGTCGAGCTCATACCAACGCTATTCCCACCAACAGAGCTCACCTACCTTTCTATTATTACTCTACCTTGGGTATTATCTCAAGGACATTTTCCATCTCCACCCCCCACCCCCACAAAGGCAAACCGAGCTCTGCTTCTTTTATGTTAGTGGTTTCAGTGAGATAAAATTGATGCTCATAATGCACAGAATTGGATGAGGATGAGTGTGATTTCATGATTCTATGAAAACCAGAAACCAGCCCCTACAATAA